>PVJX010024724.1:0-27745 GCA_004027295.1 Dolichotis patagonum | reverse complement strand
TCTTTGGGTCTCTAGTATCTGTACAGATTTCCTGCACTATTTTGCATTTCACTCTCTGGTTGAATATTGTAAAAATAATTCTATGTATTATAGTCCTTTATTAAATTTTTTCCCTTGTAAACCATGATTACAACAACTATGATAAGGGGTGGATGATAGTGGTCAATTGATTGTGTCAACTTGGGAAGTTTAGAAGCTTAATTAAATTGGCTCAGCAATTCTAGACCCTAGGATGTAGAGAACCCACCCTAGGGTAGCTCATCACCTGGAAGGTATAAAAGGGAAATGAGAAGGGGTGAAGGAACTCCACTCTTTGCTTCAATTTGGATGTCATCTCCTGGCTTCTGGAGTAGACTCTTTGGCTTCTTTGGATCCTTCAACTTTCCAGCCTAGACGCTTCAGCCTTTTATCACAGACCCATTGCCTCTTGATATGGACTTGCACGGACACTGCAGTGAGCTCTGGACCCTCACCTGAGACCTTCAGCCTCCAGTGTGTGGACACCCTCCACATGCCTCCTTATCTAACTCTGTGGCTGACCATCGTAAACCAGTGTTATAATTTCTTGTACACTTGTATGACTTGTGCTATTTCTGTTTCTCTAGTAAAACACTGACTGATGCAACAGCATACAGTTGTTTTTTATTTCTTGATCCATTCTGCCAACCTGTGTCTTTTGCTTGGGAAATTAAGACTATTCACAATATATTATTACTCAAAGTTATTAATTTATTTGTCATGACATTATTTTCCTTTTGTGATTTTTCTTCTGATTAATTCATTGTATTAGACATTTTACATTGTTAGCTTCATTGTCTCTAGTGTGTCTTTTTAAGAATTTTTGAAGTGCTGTTTCGGTGGTCATGAAATTGCTTAGGTGCTCTTTGTCTTTGAATTACTTTATTTCTCCATCATATTTGTAAAATAATTTTGCAGGATATGTCACTCTGGTTTGCAAATTGTTTTTTTAGGTCTTGAAATACTTCCCTCTAAGCTCTGCTGACCTTTAAGATTTGTGTTTAGAAGTCTTACATAATTCTAATGGGATTTAGAAGTGATTTGTTGCTTTTCTCTAACAGCTTTTGAGATTCTGTCCTTGTGTGGACTCCTAAGATTTTGACTGATGTATCATGGAGAGGTTCCGTTTTGACTGTGGGGTTCTGTGCACATCACTTTTTTGTTGTTGTTGTTGTTGTTAAATTGTTTCATCATATTTGGGAAGTTTTATGCTATTTTTTCTCCAAACTGATTTTTTTATATCATCTTCTGATTTTTCAGTAATTCTAAGGAACCTAGATTAGTCTTCTTATCATCAAGCACGTTGGATATGTTTTTTATGTTCTCTTATTGTTTTTAAGGTGTCTCTGAACAGTTGGTCTCTGACAGAAGCCCTATCTGCTAGTTCTGATACTGATGCCACATTACTTACTTCTGGTGTCTATTCTTCCAATACAATTTTTAGTCTCCTGAATTTCCATGTGGTATTTTTTCAGGAAATTTAGTACTTTGCTGAACAGGTCACTCATATTTTATATTCTTTTATTTAGCTCAACTTGCTTTTTGTTAGTGTTGGCTATAAAGTCACTGATAATTTTGTTTGTTAAGTCCTTTATCTGCTTATTATATTATCATTGAACTCACAGAACATCTTATTGATCTTGTTTTTTTCTTCTTTTATTCTTTGGAATGATTCATCTGTGTGGCTTTTGTTTTCTTCCCCTTCAGTCATCCATAGATTAGCTTTGGAGGTTTTGAGACTTTTTGGAGGCATTTTGTTTTATTTTATTTATCTTGTTTTATTTATTTATCTATTTGCTGGGTGAATTTCCTAATGTGGATGCCTCCTTACTTAGTGTCTGTTTTTCAATTGTGCACCCTGGGTGTGGCTAAGTTAGACCTTTGCTTCCCTCCCAAGATCCAACTACCTCTGTTTGGTTGGGGAGGTTGCAGTATATTTGACCTAGCATCTTGTTCTCTGTATTGTTAATGACTGAAATCTATCCAGATGTTGGCGTACAGAAAAAAACAATAACAATTATGCCATCTTAGCAATAGCATTAAAATCAGCAACAACAATAGTATCAAGGACAAACTACATATTAATATAACCTGAGAACCAATAATGTACCACCTTTAGCCACAGGAAAGGGACATGATTATAGGATAAACACTAAGAGAAACAAAATATTGACATACAGAAATGTTTTCTAAGTGCAACAACTTTACCGCTCCCAACAGTAGAACAATTTTTAACAGTCATAGCACAGAGGTAACTATCTAAAGATTAACAAAGTTTAATGGTTATACTAGTAAAGATACAGAGGGTGGTATCTTAGTTATTTTTTCTCATTACTAAGACAAAATATCTGGTGTTCAAAATTAAGGAAAGGAAAATTTATTTAGCTCAGTTTGTGGAGGTTCCAGTCTGTAGTCAAGTGGCTCTAGTGAAGGATGGCATGACACAGGGCCAACAGTTCGAGGTAACAGAAGAAATCTACAATGACAGCCAAAAGGGAGGGAAGAACATGCCTCTTATCCTCCCTTATATTGTAGGCAGGCTACCCACTCTTAAGTGGGTGTAGCACTCACACCATCTCCATGCCCTAATTTCTAAACTTCTCAAGGTGACATAATGAAGAGCATTCTAGAGTGGTAAGGCACGTCCCCTACACACTAGGATGTAGAACTGCTGAGTTACTTAGTTAAGCTTCTAGACTTTCCAGGCTGACACAATGTATCAACTGTTACAAGTGGTGCACCAGAGAATGAAAAAAGTAAAATTTAAAAATCAATCAATTTTTGAAAGAGAGATCAGAAGGAGAGAAAAGCGAGATAAAGGATCCTACTGAGGAGTAAAGGAAACTAATAGTGTTAGATAAAAGTAACAAAAAAAGAATAAGAATAAGAAAAATAAAGGGAAAAATAGTAAAATGAAGGGAAAAAATAAGTGAAAGAAAAAAGGGGAAGGGACAAAAGGAGAAAAAAGTGAAAAAACAGCCCTCTCTCAAAATGAAGGAAAAAAAAGAAAAAAGAAAAATTTTAATCAAAAGAGAAATTCATCTCTATTTTTTGTGTGTGTCTTTTTGAGGCAAGGTCTCACAATATAACTCAGGCTGGCCTTGAGCTCACTTTGTAGCCAGGCTGGTCTTGAACTGACAATGATCCTCCTGTCTCAGCCTCCTGAGTGCTGGTATTACAGGCATGTATCACCATGCCCAGTTCATCTGTATTTTTTAATGTATTTTTTTCTAGATTCTGCTGTTTTAGAACCTACTACATTGCTATTTTCTCTGCCTTGCTCTATAGACTGTGGGTTTGTGAATTGTCTGTCCTACTCCAGAGGCCCCTCTGCTCATACACCCCAGCCTCTGGCAACTGTCTGAGCTGAGGTGTGTCCTTGCTTATGTTGGTAGATGGGAAGAGCATTCACACCCCTGGTCTTTGCTGGATGTGGGCAGCAGGGTGGGGGGGGGGTTAGGAGGCAGACATACTTGACTCTAGTTATTTCATATCCATCCACCTCTGACAGCAACTCTCCCTGGGTCTGGTTTCTTATGATGAAGAGTGTGGCCCATGTTCTTTTGCACCTGAGTTTAAACGTCTCAGAGGGTCTGTATTTAACTTGCACCCATCTTGTAGCTCTCTGCCATGATCACCTTTCACCCAGCCACAGTGGGGAGATAACACTGGAATTCCTGTATTGCAGTTGTCCTGTAGTTGTTCTGTGGCACAGTCTCAACTCCTTCCCAAAACAGTGTCTGATTAAACACTGTCTGGCAATATGGTAAGCTTTGTGCTAAGTCTATCCAAGTCTATCTATAGTCTCCAAGTCTATCCTGCCATGTAGGAGTCACTTTTGAAGTAAAACCCATACTGTTTCTGTAGTTTCAATAGTCATGGGCTTTTCTTGGGGCCTAGCACTGCTGGCCAGGGTTGTAATTTCTCCCTGAATCTGCCAGCCCTCTGGGGTCACCTTCTCTCCCTAGGTGATGGCCTCTTCCACAGTCAGGTCAGTCAGTCAGCTGGTTCATGCTTCTGCTGTCCTCTTCTGAGAGTGAAGCAAAATGCAGAGCCTGCTCAGATTTGGCTGATGTCCATGGTCAGGATGCAGTTGGTCAGGGGTCAATGTGCATGTCCATCCGGAGTGAGCCGTAAATTTTAAATTTCTATTATCATTTAAATTTTAATGTATGTTTTCATTTGTACCTTTGCATTCCTTTCTTTGAAGAAGGCTTCCAAATTTCATAAGCTCCTATCTCTATGAAACGTGCCTCGGCTTCTAAATGAGTCAAGATAAGCTAAGTCAAACCGATCCTAGTTATCTAACATAATGAGTTAATCAATAAGAAATGAAATTGGTAAAACAAGGTAAATACTGTCAAAGTATTTTAAGCTATACTAGGAGTATAAGATGTAGTTTAAAGCAAATAATAACATGTCCTGATGATGGATATAACTGGTAAAGTTGTAGGTGGGATTACTTCAGGGAAAGAATGTGAATTAATTGTACATTATAGTTTTTACCATGTTTATTTGGTTTTACTTCCTTTCTCCATTCTGAAATATTTGCTGCTTAACAATGGAGGAATATTAAAGCTAAACATGTTTTCTGAAGCCTATGAATTTTTAAAAATTTGATTTTTAATGTAGATTCTATTTTTATTAGTAAGATTTTGTTTAAACTATATGACCATAAAACATATATGTTTTAACTATATAGTTAAAATTCAATGGATTACTAAGTTGAATTGTCTTCCCTACTTAGTTACCCAGGATTCTGTCTAGGAGAGGATAATTTTCACCTTAAAATGATTTACAAATTCAACTTCTTCCTTTACTTTAACTAACCCACTGTAAGCAATTTTGAGTTGACTTTTGGACCTCTTAAGAAATTTTGATGTGCTCTAAGGTTTGGATTTTTTTGCATGTGCATATCCAGTTGTTCCAGTTTATTTATTGGAGGTGCAGTCCTTTCCCCACTTAATTGCTTTTGCATCTTTGTTGGAAATCAATTGTCTGTTATGTGGGCATCTATTTTGGGACTTCATACTGGTATCTTGATGGTTTATCTATCTTGATAGCAATTCCATTTTGTCATGATTGGTGTAACTTTGTGATAAGTCATGGGATTGGGGAGTGGAGCTCTAATTTTTTTCCTTTATCAAAATTGTTTAGACTATTCTGAATCTTTTGTAGTTCTACAAAAATGTAAGAATCAAAATGTTAATTTTTATGAGAAACAACATTGGCATTTTGATAAGGCATTGTGTTTTCTGATCTTTGTTATTTTCTTATATTTGTTTTTAGTTTTATTCTGTCTTTTATTCCTAATTTCTTAAGGAAAGATATGAGGATATTTCATAACTTTCTTCTTTTCTAATAAATGTAGTTGGCATTTAAAAAAGGTCCAGGTTCTTTCAATATGTAATGAAGTGTTACAGACATGTCAAGCTATAGATCATTACAAATCCTAGAACAATTAAGGGGGAGATGTCTCTAAAAATGCTTTTTATGATGGTTAGTTACATTGCACTCTTCATTCCAAAGTTCTGGCATTCTGGGGCAAACAAAAGCACATTGCTAATTGTAGATTCTTATCTCAGGAATTTGCTTTCTTTATTATCCTTTTGAGATCAGGGGCTCTCTGATCCTATCTAACCCAGACACATAGCTGAAGCCTGGAGAAAGTGCTACCCATTCTAAATGGTTTCTAGATGAGCTTTTTTTTCTTTTTTGTTTTCTTTTTGGAGACAGGGTCTCACTCTATGGTTCAGGCTGGCCTTTAACTCACCCTGTAGCCAAATCTGGCCTCAAACTCACGGCAGTACCACTACACCTACCTTCACTGTGGTATGATGTTTTTAATTCTTCCAGAAGATATGCACATGGGGAATAGCTTGGTCAAATGGGACCTCTAAATCCTAGTTTTTTGAAGAATCTCTACACTAATTTCATAGTGGCTGCACCAGTCTACACTCTCGCCAACAGTGGAAAAGGCTTCTTCATTCTCCAAAACCTCTCTAGCATTTGTTATTGGTTGATTTCTTGATGTCTTTCTTTTTGGGGTAAGGTGTAATCTCAGCATGGTTTCAATTTTCATCTCTCTAATAACCAGTGATGTTGAACATTTTTTTACTCTAGGATGTATAAAGAAATGGAAAAAATTATACCACTCAAATTTAAAGGCCCAGGGAAAGCTGGGAAGATGGCAGATCAATAAGTAGCAAAGTAAAGAGCCTTTCTGAGAGAAACAGTTCAGATGCTGGAATATAGAGTCCTGGAGAAGGCCAGACAGAAGGAGATTGATTCTCTCAACCAAGGAAGAAACTAAAATTTTAAAAAAAGGAAAGAAAAAAGAAAAGAAAAGAAAAACGTGGACAGAAGGCTGCAGCCAGATGTGCTCTCACCAGAGCTGGTCCCAGTGTACAAAATGCCCCTGGAATCCGAAGATGTATGGTCATGGTGAAGTTGGGGGTTGGCAGTTGAGGACCTCGGTGGGAGGACATGGTCACAGAGGGGAGCAGCGGACCAGAGATCTGCACTGGCTCAGAGATCTGCACTGGAACGCAGTAGTGTGGGGAACTCAGGACTCCCACGGGACTGGCAATTATCCAGGGGGCATTTTGGAGTCAGGCAGGGTAAGCCCAGCACCAGAACTGCAGCAGCTGCAGTCAGCCACTCCTAGAACAGAGCATATTGGTGAGAATTGCTTGGACTAAGTCCCACCCCTGTGCGTGATCCAATAGTCAAGGACAAAGTTTCCATGAGGCTGTCCCTAACTGGCCCTGTTTGTGCAGCACACACGAACATAATGGCTTCCAGTGGTTGATCAGCTTAGAAGGGAGGGGCCAGCCTGCCCCACCCCTACTTGTACCTCAGAGGTCACCAGCAGACTGGGGAGGGCAGCAACCCCTAGCCAGCATGCTTTATAGTAATTATAATCAATACAGGAAGTGATGGGGACCCCCACTATCCACTTGTCTGGAAGAAACCAGAAACATGACAAGAGGAAGAAACAAAAGGCAGTCTCCAGCCTCCAACCCAAGCAGTACTGGTCCAAGAAAGGTAAACACAGAAGAGGTCAGGAGTTTCACACCTGCAGTTTCTGAAGAAGCAGCATCTGACACAAAGAAACATCTTTGTGACATTATAAAAGATCTCAAAATAGAAATACTAAAACAAGTAAAAGAAGATATAAGAAAAATAATAAAAGAAATGCTAAGCACCTCACAAGAAGACACAGATGGAAGAATAGAGGAACATAGAAAAAGGAGGGAAATCTTTGATGAAGAATATAAAAAAAAATCTAGAATACATGAAACAGATTCAAAGAGATTACCAGGAAATTGAAAGCTCCATTGAAAGTTGGCAAAGCTGCTTGAAAGAAGCTAAAGACAGACTATCAAACCTTGAAGACAGGTTTGCAACATGTGGTCGTGAAATGAAAGATCTCTTAAAAATAACAAGGAACCAGGAAATAACAATACAAAGGCTAGAAGATGACAAGAGGATCTATAACTTAAGAATAAAAATGTGAGCGAAGAATCAGAAGTAAACACAAATGAAATACACAGGCTATTTACAGAAATAATTAAAGAAAACTTCCTAAGCATAGGAAAAGGAAATGATATTCGGATGTATGAGGCATATGGAATCCAGCCAGATATAACCAAAATAGAGCTACACCCAGACATAGAATAAAGATCCCAGAAATTCAACACAAGGACAGAATATTAAAACCTGTCAGAGAAAGAAACAGATCACCTATAAAGGAAAACTCAAAAGAATCATGACAGACTTCTCAATACAAACCATCAAATCAAGAAGAGCTTGGAGTAAAGTATTCCAAGCCCTCAAGGAAAATAACCTCCAACCCAGATTGATGTACCCTGCAAAACTATCTCTCAAAATTAACAGAGAAACAAGATGCTTCCATGACAAAGAGGAACTGGTGAAGTGTGTGACCACCAAACCAACCCTACAAAAAATACTGAAGAACATTCTAGAGAGAGAGAAAAAAGGCCATGGTTTGAGGAACAGTGGCAGAGGGGGCTCACTGAATGGGGCAGACAGTAGAATTAAGGGGGAAAGTAAACAACCAATGGTAGAAAAATAGCATGGCAGAGATGAAGCAGAGAAGGTTAGCCATAATCACTAAGATGGCCTTGATTCACCAATGAAAAGAAACATAGACAGAGTGGATCAGGAGGGTCCATCACAATGCTCTATGTAAGAAATACAATTAACCTGCAAGAGGGTTTATAGGCTGAAAGTTGAAGATGAGAAAATGGTGCTTTCTGTGACAGACAACTAGAAAAAAGTGGGGGTAGCTGGCCCATCAGCCGCAGATTGGTTGGAGAGACATAACACTTTTACATGATGGATGTCTTAGCTACTTTTTACTCATTGCTGAGACAAAATACCTGATGCCTAAAACTGGGAAAGGAAAAGTTTATTTCTTACAGTTTTTGGAGGTTTCAGTCCATACTCAGTTGCCTCCAAGGCAGGGTGGCATGGCGGGGCCGCAGTTTATGGCAGCTGCAGACAGCAAGCGGGAAACCAGCAAAAGAGAGAGACACACCTTCCTGCCATTACATCACATCCTGGATCCACCCCCTAGGAGGGTGTAGCACTGACACCACCAATCCAAGCACTAGACAATGAATAAGTCACAAATGTACAATGCAAATACATGAGGCCTGGGGGCCACCAACATAAACCATGACATTCCACCCCTGGCCCCCAAAGACTCATGTACAACCTTTATATAAAAGACATTTAGTCCATCTCTAAAAGTTGCCAAAGTCCTAACATTTTCAGTGTTGCTGAGAAGTCCAAGTCCCAAATCTCCTCCAATATCTATGGCAAACTCTTAACTGTAACCCCTTGAACAAGTGAAACAAGGTTAAACATTTCTCAAATGCAAAGGCACAAAATGAACATCACCATTCCAAAAGTTACAGATGGGGGAATATAAAGTATTGGAAACAGAGCAAGTCCAACATCCAGCAGGGCCAACATTAAGTCCTAGAGTTCCATGCTCAGCATTTGAAGCAATCTGGTTGCAAGCCTAAAAGGCTTGGGTGATTCCACCCCTATGGCACTTTTAGGGATTTCAGCTCCCACAGCTTTTTTCTTAAACCTTTTCTGTTCAGTTTTTGCAGCTTTCCTTGGATGATCCATGTTCTTGGCTTTTTCAAACTTTTGGGGTCTCCACTGCACCTTTGGCTTCACACTTACATCTTTACATATTGCCCTCTCAGGGGCACACTGCTTGGCCTCCCAGGCCCTTTGCAATCGAGCTGGAAGCCTTCTTACCCTCAGAATTTGTGCATTTTCCTTGCACCTAAAATCAGCACCATGTGGATGCCACCAAGATTTGCTGCCAGCTGGAGCAGTAGCCAGGCTTTTCTCTCTTGGCTGTAGGGGTCAATTGCCTAGATCGCTGGGTTCTATGAACCCGATTGTGAAGAAAAGCTTTTTTATGTTGCCTCCATTTTGGAACTTCATGTGGCTGCCGCCATTCTGGAACCTCATGTGGCCTCCTGTGTCATTCTGGAGCATGGTGCTCTGAAGCTTTCGCATTTGAGAAAATTCTGTTACTTTTGTAGTTTTGGGGCTGCAAAGGGACCGATGCCCGGTGGCCATCTTTCTTGTCTCTCTGTTTTTTTCTCAGCAATTAAAGTCTTGGCACTATCTTTACAATCTACAGCTTTACTGGAGTTTTCCTTCTGGCCAAACTCACAGTATTTTAAATTATCCTGCTGGGCTCTTTGCTCTTGATTTGCAACATAGATCTGGCTAAAAGCCCCCAACAATAGTCATGCCACAGCCTCAACACTTGACTGCCTTGAAATTTCCTTTGTCAGATTAATCAGTCCATTACCCTTAATCTCAGTCTCAGGCAAAGTCTCTGGGCATCAACAAAATGCAGACAAACTTTTTGCCAAGCCATCACACACATCATAGGGAGTCCAACAACCAATGTAGTCCTTCCTTCCTGCAGAAACCTCCCAAGCCTGGTCTTTATCATCAGGCTTTTTAGCCTTCTGGTCTCCTGAGCTCTAACCAGAATCTCCTCTACAGAACAACCTAAGTTGCTCCAGCTCTGTGCACTCAGGCGACATGTCTGAAACTTTCCAAACTCTGCCCACAAGCCATTTCCAAAGCCTCTCGAAAAACATGGTCAGGTATAGTCACAGCAATGACCCCACTCCTCCATACCAAATTTTGTCTTAGTTACTTTTTACTCATTGCTGAGACAAAATACCTGATGCCCAAAGTTGGAAAAAAAAGGTTTATTTCTTACAGTTTTTGGAGATTTTAGTCCATACTCGGTTGGCTCCAAGGCAGGGTGGCATGGCAGGGCCGCAGTTTACGGTAGCTACAGACAGCAAGCAAAAACCCGGCAAAAGAGAGAGACACACCTTCTTCCTGCCATTACATCACATCCTGTCTTCACCCCCTAGGAGGGTGTAGCACTGACACCATCAATCCAAGCACTAGACAATAAATCAGTCACCAATATACAATGCAAATACATGAGGCCTGGGGGCCACCAACGTAAAACATGACATGGAGAACTACTCAGCTATAAGGAAGGAAAACCTTGAGGCTCTTGTAGGTAAATGGATACAACTTGAGATCAAGACTCAGGGGTAAAAAGTTCAGGACCACTTAGGTAAATAGAAAGTTACCTCCCTAATTTAAAAACTAAAGGAGTTAGTGGGACATAAAATGTGCAATGTACCCTGTGAAAGTGAAAGGGAAGGAATTGTCTAAAAAGGGAAGGTAGAGAACACTGTTAATCTTGTATAATGATTTGAAACCCATATTATTTCTTTTTTTAAATTTCTTTTGTACCGGGGATTGAAGAAACCCATATTATTTCATCACTGTTTAGTTTGCTTATATTCTGTTCCAGTTTGTCTACTTGCACTAGATTTGAGGGCATAGACAGCTATTCCAAAGATAGCAAGATATACTATGGTAACCATTTTTAATTTCCTGTTAGCTTAATCTGAAACCCTGTATGGCTTTCACTGTATTTTATTTGAATTTTATTTGACTGATTTTATTTGAACCTATTTTGTTAGATCACTGTCTTGTCTTGACTGATTTTACTTGAATCTGTTATGTTTGATAGTATCAAGTCTGAGAGTAAGGCAACTACTCTGAAGACAATAAGAGTCACTAAGATACCCACTCTGGCTTGACTGTTACTCTCTTTTGAAGTCTTATAATGTCTCCAATGTTTTGTTTTTATTGATTTTGTTCTGTACTGCTATGTCTAATTTTATTGTGCCTAATGATATGGGCAATTCTATTGAAGATGACAAGAGACATCATGGTAACCATTGTAGATCACCTTGTATTGTGGTTTTAAGTCATGTACTATGTCCATCCTTTTGTTTTGAATGCTGATGCTTGCCAATTTCTTAAGATAGATAGCTTTATCACTAGTTTTGAGGCTTCTGTAGGAGATGTCTGTTCTTCAAAGATGTCCTCTAGATGTAGGTGCTTCTTTATAGCTATGCCAAGTACCTACCTTCACAATTTATAAGGGATGCAAAGTTACTATTCGGCTCAGTATTCAATGCTTTGGACTGTGGTGCTGATTATGATGCCATACGATCACGGTGTTATCATATAGGGGAGAAAAACCGATTATAACATCCTGACTAGAGTACACTTAGTAATGACAATATTTTCAAGTACAGTTTAACTACACAAACTATAGTAACCATAACTGCTACCTCTGACCACAGGAGCAAACTCTGAAGTTATATAACAAAGTCAAGTGTATTTCACATACTTGTATGCTGTGATTTCCCTCTTAGTGAAGTCATTTTACC
Organism: Dolichotis patagonum; assembly: GCA_004027295.1. Lineage (NCBI taxonomy): Eukaryota > Metazoa > Chordata > Mammalia > Rodentia > Caviidae > Dolichotis > Dolichotis patagonum. The sequence continues at coordinate 15,890 of PVJX010024724.1, read as the reverse complement.
CATCTGTAGGGGGTAAGGAGTTAAAATGGGTGATGGGCTGGATAAAATGATGAATGAGGCCAAGTATGGCAGAGATCAAAGGGCGATCACCTGGGTGTTGGAAACCTGGAGGACACAGGAGGAAAAGAATGAAATACGACGTAAAGGAGCAATCAGAAAGGGAAGAAACAATGTTTACTAACTTGAAAGTTTAAATTCAAAAAATAATTGAGGAAAGAGAGAAAGAGAACCAGTAGAAGAAAGTGAAAAAGAAAGGTAAGAAACCTAAACAATGAAAAAAGAAGGAAGAATGAGGATAATGAAAAAGAAAAGAAAAAAAGAAAGGAGATCAGTGAAAGAGTGGAGAAAAAAACAAGCCCCAAAACAAAAATAACCACAAAATACAAAACAAAGCAAGATGACATCCAACCAGACAGGAAAAGAATAGCCAATCGGGCAAATAAGGGAGAATAAATGATAAAGTACCTCTGGTGTTTGTAGTTCTGTGATAGTGTGCATGTCAGATCCCAGAAATGTGCTGGGTCTGGAGCTGATCTTCACCTCTGGACATGGGGGCTGGGACTGGTCTTCTGTAGTTGGAGTTCTCTGGTGCCTAACTGATGGCTCCTTGAGCTGCTTCAGGCACTTCCGTGTTGCTGGTCTCACTGATTCCTCTACCCTCCAAAGGTATGTGTGCCCCTGCACACCTGGGGCCCAGCTGTCCTGGGTCTCAGCGGGTTTTGATCAGTCCATCTGGCAAAGGTGTGGGTGCACCTGTGCGCCCAGGGCTTGGCTGTCCCAGGTTTCTGACCAGCCATCATCTTGAAGCTCCTTAGTGACTGCCAGCCACCAGTCAGTTCACTACCATACTAAATGACACTTATGGCTTTGGATAGTCCAAGTATTTTAGGAGTTTTATAGTAGGAAATAGGAAGGAAGACAGTCAGATTGTAAGACCTTTAGCATATCAGATGAATAGATTGTATTTTAGAGGTAAATGCAAAGGAGGAAATGTCTTTTAAGTGGAGATGGACAAAAATTAGTAGCACACAGATAAAATGGAACAGGCAGACACTATAGATGTGTCCAGTTAGACAACTTGGACAACAGTGCTATTAAAAGAGTTACATGAGTATGTTAGAGAAAGGAGTGGAGAAGGAGGAATAAATTTCAGGGGCGTGTAGGTGAATCAAATGCAGAGGCCAGGACACTTACTCTTTCCTCTCCTTTATAGGTTTCTTGTATTTGTGGTAGGATGATAATGAGGGCACAGGCAACTCTTTGGGTACTGTTCACGTACGGGAGGATTAAGGTGACAACAAGGATTAGACAGGTATGAAGGAAATGTATAATCTTAGTACCTTTAGATTGCCAGGGTCATAGGATAAATAGTAAATCTGAAGGTGGAGTTTGGGACGGCATTAATTATTTAAGTTATCAGTATTTACAGTTGTCAGACATCTAGAACGAAATGCCCTCTAGGTAATTTAAGCTCGTTATGGCAAGCAGAAACACCAAAATGACACCCAAGATTTGGAGGCAGTGAATAGCTGCATTTTATAGTAATGATCCTGGCTGGAATCAGTTTCCACAGCAAAGCCAGGCTCCCTGTGCTTCTAGCTAGTATTTTTATATGAGGCATAAGCAGGAGATAGAAAGGCAAGACAGAGCAGCCTGGAAGTTCTCTGATTACAGCGCGGTGAGATCACTGGTTACAAGGCCAGATTGATGATCATGAAGCCTGGTACACTCAGACACCCTGTGTGTTTGGTTATGCTATTGTGGTTATGGGGGTCAAGAAAGTAATTACAGAGCCACGAGACAGTTACCGAGCCAGGCAATTTTTAAAGAACACAGTTTTAAAAAGAGCAATTTATCTCTTATAGTCTTTTTCTTTCATTTCCCCCTCTTGTCATTAATTAGAAAAATCTTTTTCAGTGTTGGGTGTCTCATATCTAAAGCTTCACAAGAGAGGGTACCGCTTAGGGCCACTTGAAAACTTATGTTGTTTATTTGTTCTGAAATAAAGCGAGTCTTCCAATTAATCAGGCAGGGCCCTATCAGGATAATTAACATAAGGGATGTCAGGGGGCCTAGTCATGGTATCAAGTCAAACAAACCTGGGAACCATGCCTGTTTCTGGTTTTGTTCTTGAGGCCAGTTGTTTAAACTCTTGTAATTGTTGCAGACCATTTTGGATTATTTCAGACTTATTAGCACAGAAAGAGCAGTTTTTTTCCTAGGGCATTGCAAACTTCTCCCTCTTATAAAAAAAACTAAATCTAAACTCCTTCTATTTTAGAGGAAAAACTTCAGCAAGACAGCCTATTTTGTCCTGTAACAGTGACGCTGTGTCATGTAGACTTCGGAGTTCCTGGTTGACGGCCTCAGCTAATTGGTTTAGTCCTGCTGCCTAGAGCCTAGAGCCGTTGTTCCCAGTCTAACCAGCCAGCAGGCTCACCCCCATTAGGCTCAGTATTATCTGGATGCCCCTCTTAAACCTGTGAGAGGCCATTGGGCCAGCACACTTATTCTTTCCCTTATAGGTTTCTTATATTTGTGGTAGGATGCTAACAAGGGCGCAGGCACCTTTTTGGGTACTGTGCAGACATAGTTTTACCACATCAGGATAGGAGAAATGGGTATTGTTAGGGGAAGTCGGCCACCACCATGGTGACAGACGGCCAGAACACATGGAGGCATAGTGGAAGTACCTGGTAGGAGAGCACATATTAATTTCCATAAATGGGAAAAACAGCCACTAGTTTTTACATTTGTGTGAGCCTTTTTGAGGATACACGTATGTAGGTGCTCCATGGTAAAAGGGAGGTACAGATCTAAGACAAAGCCAACAACCAGAAGCAACATCTGGGGAATTAATGCTTAGCATATTGTGGGCAGGTCGTAGCGTATGTTGCATGTCTGGGGGAATCAGGATTGCCTCTTTATGTCACTTTTGTCTTGCTCAGCCAATTGAGGAGTGACCTTAAGGTGATCTGTTCCTATCATCTTGGGGGTTGTAGGCAAAAGTAATTGCTGGCTGGTAAAGGATCCCTTGGATCTTTTCCAGTGGACCAGAGTCATATTTCCTAAGTTTGACCAGAATACCAGGAGTGGTCATTAGTGTCACAGAGAGGGAGACATCATATTGCATGAGCCTGCTACACATTTTTGTCCTCTCTTTGCTTCTGACCAAACTTGAAAGGCTCAATTGTCATTGCCCTCCGCCCTCAATAGGAGGCTACGGACACAAAATCCCAAGAAGGACAGTTGCAGTCCATCCTGGATCTGCAGCTGTGTATCCATACCTGTCTCCAGGGCACAGACAGAAATCAAAGGCTGCCAGAGTGAATTCCCCACCGGTTCCTCTGGGCCCTTTTTGACAAGAGGGCATCCATGTGTCCGAAATGATAATAATTTGGCAGAGATCAAATCCAAGAATTATTGGGCCTTGTCTATCCCAGACTTTGGGTAGAATTTCTTCTCAGGTATCAGTATTTATGAGGTGAAACTCAACAAGGCCTTAGATCATAACAATTTGATTTCCCATGGTTAAACTGAACAGAGATTTCAGACCCCCAAATTAAATGCCAACACATTAGTAACAAGAAACATTTTCTAATTATAACTGATATCCTTAGGCTTTTTCTAAATGAGGAAGACAGTTTACAATAACAAGTCTGACTAAGAAGTCTGACTACTGTATAAAAAGTAGGAAAAGAGCCTTACTGGTTGCATTCCACTTTTCTTGGGCAGCTTTCCACAAGGACAAGGCAAAGGTCATAGCAGTAAGAGGATAGGGAGCAAGAACAAAGCTGAATAACACAGTATCAGGTACATGTGAGAGAGAACTTGGTAAGCAGCCACACTCGGAATCCTCTGAACACCGTCCTCAAGCTTTGGCCACGCATTGACCAGTCAGCATCCGGAGTGACAGGAGCAGGGCTTTGAGTGCATTCTGTGTTCAGAATGAGCCCCAGAGGAGCCATCCAGGTAAATTCTTCAGCAGATATAAGGCCAGATTTCTGAAACTTGTAGAGGCAGTTAATTTGTACCTGAGTTATATGTGTGTAGGAAAGTCTGCAGGTTTCGCTGGTCTTTTGACTTGTTATAAGCTGTTTTTTGTAAGGTTATGTTTTATTTCTATGTAGAATCCATTATATTTTATGAAGTCAGGACCAGTGACACAGACGCTGAAGCTTGAGTTGGCTACAGGGTACAGGTGTGAGCTCTGTGGCTGGAGTTTGCAGGACAAATGGTGAGGGCGTTTCAGTCAGTTTTATCCCGCGAGAGGGCTGAGGAGTTGGCACCATTGGTGAATGGTTTTCAAATGCAGCAGGAAGCAACATCAGGAGAGCTTTGGTCAGAAGAACTTTGTCCAAGGAGACCACAGCATATCTATCTAGCCCATGGGACTTCATTTTCAACAAATCGACTTCCATCCACAAACAGAGTGCACTCAGCATCTGTCAGGAGGTCCATTTTTCTCAGTGCAGTACAGCATGTGGCACCTAGACAGTGAGGTCCTGGCCCAAGGTGAGCTTGTCAGCTTTCTTTATCAGGACAGTGACTGGATGTGGAGGCAAAGTGGGAGGCAGCCCTTAGCAACTGGATCCCAGTATTTGCACAGGTAGGCCACTGGGCACTCTCAGGGCCTGACAGTCTTGAGTTAGCATCATTGTTTTTATGAACTCAAGGATCTACATTCTGGAGAAGCCAGAATCTCCCAGAGATTTGCGGAGTTTCTTTTTTGTAGCCAGTTTCTGCCAGACACTGCAGCAGAGTTTTTGTGTCTTTCCAGTAAGCAGGTTGGCATCAATCAGAAGTGCAGTAATCAGCTGCGAGGGCTTTTCCAAAGAGTGTAAACAAGGTTTTGAACCTCTGGCTGGCTGAGTCGAAGTCAGTTGGCTTTTGTCCGGCTGTCTTAATGTAAAGTACTGTGTTGCCTATGTTGTTCTGTTCTGATCTGCTCTGTTCTGCCCTCTTTTGTTTTATTCTCTTTAAAATAAATTAAAAAATAAAAGGACCAGGGATTTATCTCAGCAGCATAAGTGCCTGCCTGGCAAATGTGAGGTCATGAGTTTGATCCTTGGTACAAAAAAAAAATAATAAAAAATAAAAACAAAGGCTAAAAATGATACAGAATTTCAAAACAAAATAATAGGAAATTAACACTAGTTAATTGTTATTGTTATCTTAAAAGCAGTTGTTCAGATTATAAGATTTATGCATAGAAACAGTGAAACAATCAAACAGTGAAAACACAAACTGTTCTTTTTGATGAACTAACAGAGATTAGTATAGTTATCTGTCTGGTGTTGGATCTTGAGTCTAGACCTGGGGTCTTTACATGTAAATGTAAAGAGGGACTGGCTCACAGGAGCCAATCCAAGGCAGAAGAGAGCATTCTTTAGGACCGGGCAGTGGGTCAGTAAGCTGTTGTGACAGAAGGCTGAGGCAGCACATATGGAGGGGAATCATGGCAGCATTGACACCGCAGAAGATCTTTACAGGCAGGAGAGGTATATTTCAGTAGTTTGACAATCTATAGACATTTTACAGTTTTGAAAAATCATTTTTTCTTTCTCAGGAGACTGTGCTAGATCTGGAAGGGACAGAGGAAACAGGATTCCTAGACCTAGATCTATTGCTAGGGCTTCCCCCCAAGTAGTGGAATCCTCCTTGAGGCAACTGAGTAACAGTTCAAAAAGGGTGTAAGGGTTGGGAACCACAGGATGCAAGATGATGACTGTGTCGTTGCTGGCACAGAGATCCTTCCCAAGGTGACTGACAGTGTATCAGGCTGATGTGTGACTGGGTGCCTTCCTGTGGTTCCCATGACATCACATAGCAATGGCAGTCATGGTGAGGTGACATGGTTAATGGCCAGGCCTATAGGTAAGTCTTTGGCTTATACCTCTGGAAGGAGAGTTCTTAGAATTTCAGAGTTGGGGTTATCTGTTTCAAGCTGATGCAAGTCAAGCATCATCTTCCTTTCAGGGAAAGTATAGGGTTAAACCAGGAGGCTGACTGGCCTGGTGACATGTCAACAGGACAGCCAATTTCTGGCAATGTTGATGCCACATGACAGCATCAGTTTGGGACTCAGGAGGTGCATCAGGTGTTACTGGTGTAGAAGACTGTGGTGCGGAGGACAGGGCTGGCAGTGGAGGCATTGAGGCTGGATTGGGGTTGATGAACGTAAGCTTTTCTGGCCTGGGCTTAATTTGAGAGCCTCTCAGATGACCTTGTGCATTTCTTTTGATGACCAGGATGGCTTTCTTGTTATGCAGGGTGCAAGTGTGGTGCCAAACAGGGAGACTCTGACACAGGTTGAGCCAGGAGTCAATATAAAGAAACTGTTCAGGGTGGCCTCATTCTGTCACCTTGTTCCAACTCAAACAGTTTCAGCAAGTGTTTCTTCAGGTGGCCAATCAGGGCAAAGTTCTGACCATTCAGTTTCACAAAAGAAACAGAGCTGCTTAGGTTTCATTTTCACCCCAGTCATCAGAAAGTCCTCTTCTGAAGTTTTTCAGCATACAGTCAAGGACCATGGATTTCCTCTGGCTTGCACTCACTCTATGTACTCTGGGCGTATGTTGTGCAACCTTGAACAATGGCACAACAGACAAAGGAGGAGTGCTCCTCAAATGAACAACCAAGTGTTCATGAGTTCTGGCCACTGTCCCCATGGGAATTAGAGGTCATCTGGAAACAGGTGCACCTGTATGATCCCTAGGTCTGGTCAGACCCCATTACAGAGACTGAGTCACTTGATAGCCAGATGATGAGACTAAAGAACCACAGAAGACTGACCCACTCACGCGCCATATCTCTGGGGTCCCAAAGGGACCCTTCATCATGGAACACAGGCACAATGGTCTATTACTTTCACTGTCTATTACGAACACTCACACAATTATTCAACAGTCACTCGGAGGTTAAACATTCCAACCCTCCTTCCCTTGAGGGCAGCCTCAACTAATGAGAGTTGATCAATCTCTTCTGCTGCTCAAACTGAGCAGGACTGACAGACTAGCTGGGGTGCCCACAGGGGTTTACTGGAATCAAACAAGAAGGCAGACAGAAACTGTGTCCTCCTCCCTTTAGGGTTTAGGGTGAGCCACTTGAGTGGAGAGCCAGGAATCCTCCTCCAGACCTCTGAGGGGACGCAAGAAATCTCAAAGGTGCATTTTCCCATTGGGACCTGGAGAGGTCCTTGCTCCATATGCAAGGACCAAGACTGGTGACCAAAGAGGTCAGCACAGTTGGCCTTCCTGGCCAACACACTAAATGCAATAGCAGGCAGAAACACTGAAATGACACCCAGGATTTGGAGGAAGTAAACAGCTATAGTTTATACCAGTGGTCCTGGCTGGGATCAATTCTGACAGCAAAACCAGGTACCTAGTGCTTGTGTGCTCCTATTTTTATATGAGACATGAGCAGGTGACACAAAGGCAAGACAGAACAGCCTGGCAGTTCTCTGATTACCTATCAGAGTGAGATCATAGATTGCAAGGCCAGATTAATGATCAGGAAGCTTGGTACAGTCAGACATCCTGTGTGTTTGTTTATGTTCTCATGGTTACAGCGTCAAGAAAGTGATTACAGAGCCATGAGCTAGGCAGTTTCAAAAGAACACGGTTTTAATAACCCAATATAAGTTAATGAAATTGAAGATGTAATTAAAAACTTACCAACAAGGAAAAAACCCAGGTCCTGATGGCTTCACAGCTGAATTGCACAAGAAATTTCAAACACTAATGAAATTGAAAAGGAAGCAATTCTCCCTAACACATTCTTGGAGGCAAGTATTACTCTGATACCAAAACCAACCAAAAAAGAGAACTACAGGCCAATCTCCCTGATGAATATAGACACAAGTATCCTCAATAAAATTCTAGCAAACAGAGTGCAGCAAATCATCAAGAATGATGACCAAGTGGGCTTCATCCCAGGAATTCAAGAGTAGATCCACATATGCAAATCAAAATAACCATATTAACAGAGCCAGAGACAAAAATCACATGATCATCTCAATAGATTCAGAAACAGTTGTTGATAATGTAACACTTATTCTTTTTTTTTTTATCGGTACCGGGGATTGAACTCACAACCGCGTGCTTGCAAGGCAGGCACTTATGCCGCTTAGCTAAATCCCCAGCCCGTAACACTTATTCTTGAAAAAGATCCCAGTGAATATTGGAATAGATGGTCACTATCTCAATCTGATAAAAGCCATCTATGACAAACCAACAGCCAACATCACACTGAAAACTGAGACAAAAACTGAAAACTTTAACTCTAGAATCAGGAATAAGACAAGGATGTCCACCATCACTACTCCTATTCAATATAGTTCTAGAAATATGAGCCAGAGATATTAGACAAGAGAAAGAGAAACAAAAATGAATAAGAACAGAAAAAGGACAAGTTAAATTATCATTATTTGCAGCTGACATGATACTCTACATAGAAGATCCCCAAAACTCCACTAAAAGACTACTAGAGTTATTAAGAAAATTCAGCAGCATAGCTGGATACAAAGTCAACACTCAGAAGACAATAGCATTTCAGTGCACAGACAACAAACTCACTAAGAAAGAAATTAGGGAAACCATACCCTTCATAATAGCACAAAAGATGAAATACCTAGGAATCAATCTAACAAAGGATGTAAAAGATCTATATATTGAAAATTAGAATACTCTGAAAAAAGAGATTGAAGAGGCTATCAGAGAATGGAATGATATCCCTTGCTTACAGATAGGAAGAAGCAACATTGTGAAAATGGTCATACTCCCAAAACTGTTACACAGATTTAATACAATTCCAATCAAAATAACATTAGCATAGCCCACAGATCTAGAGAAAACATTCCTAAAATTCATTTGGAAACTGAGAATGTCTAGAATAACAGAGGCAATCCTGGGCAAAAAAAGGCAAGGCAGGAGGCATCACAATTCCTGACTTGAAATTATACTACAAAGCTACTATGATAAAATCAGTATGGTACTGGCAGTAAAACAAACCTGAGGACAAGTGAAACAGATTAGAACATGCAGACCCAAATATAAACACACTCTGCCACCTTATCTTTGACAAAGTGGCTAAACATGTTCACTAGAAGAAAGATAGCCTCTTTAATAAATGGTTCTAGAAAAACTGGCTTTCCACTTGCTGAAGACTAAAACTAGACCCATGTATATTGCCATGCATTAAACTAAAGTAAAAATGGATCAAAGATCTAAAAATTAAAACAGAAACACTAAATCTACTGAATGACAAGGTAGATAGAAATCTTGAAGACATCAGAGTAAGCAGAGTGTTCATGAGCAAAACCCAAACTGCACAGGAAGTACTTCAATGAATCAACAACTGAGATCTCATCTAATTAAAAAGTTTTTGCACATCAAAAGAAATCACCAACAGAGTAAAAACCCACAGAATAGGAAAATTTTTTTAACCAATTGTCTTTTAGACATAGGACTGCTATGTAGACCATATAAAGAATTGAAAAAAATTCAAAGACCCAAACAAAAAATGTACATTTCTCAGATGAAGAAATACAATGGAAAATAAATGTATGAAAAATGTTCACCATCATTGTTCATTAAAGAAATGCAAATTAAAACAACAGTGAGATTATATCTCACCCCAGAAAGAATAGAAATCAACCAATAATTAATGTTTTAGGGGTTATGGGGTAAAAGAAACCCTTCTCCACTTTGGTGGGAGTGCAGCCTGATACAACCACTGTGGAAATCAGTGTGGAGATTCCTCAAAAACTGATTGAAGGTCCCATTCAATCCAGCTATTCCCTTTCTGGGTATTTTCCCGGAAGAATTGAAAACATCATACCACAGTGACATTTGTGCACTCATATACACAGCAGCAGGATTTGTAATAGCTAAATCTTGGAAATAATCCAAATTATCATCAACTGAGGAATGGATAAAAAGGATGTGGTCTTTTTATATAATGGAGCACCACTTAGCTATAAAGAAGGATGAGCTTGAGACTTTAATAGGTAAATGGAAGCAACTTGAGACCATGCTCATAAGTGAAGTAAGTCAGACTCACGTGTGTAAACATCATATTGTCTCCCCAGAGTAAGAGTAAGAAACTGAAAGCATTAATCAGGTACGAAATGTACAATAGACATTATGAAAGTGAAAGGAGAAGAAACTGCTCAAAAGGAATGAACAACTGAGATGAGGGAAAAGAGAAAAAGAAGGGAAAAGATCATATATATATCATATATATTATACATGTATTATATATAGTTTTCACTTTCATTTATCATTTTTCATGCATGTATCTTATAATCTTATCAACTACCTTGAAGATAACAATACACAACATATTAACTGTTGTGAATCTACTATTATTTTGTTTTGAAATTCTGTATCATCATTTTAATTCTTTTTTTCATTTTCAAGTATAAGAAGAACATAGTTTTAAGAAGAGCAATTTCTCTTGTACAGCTTTTCTCTTTCAAGTTAAGTTATTGTAGACGGGGACAGGTCCTGGCTGTACTTTAGTTCTTCCTAGTGTGATAGATGGGACTGAGCAGGGCTGAGGAGGGAAATGAGCAGATGGAGGAACACTTGTCCTGGAGAAGTCCCACCTTCCCAGGACTGGGGAAGTTAAACGAGCAGTGGATGATGAGGTATGCAGAATCTCAATATTTCTCTGAAAAGTAGGGAAACAAAGTTTCAGTGGAAAGTAATCTATGTCCAAATCTACTAAGAGAATGGAATTGAGTTTAATGATAAGGTGACTTCTGTTACACAGTTACATTAGAAGTCTTGGGTCAGAATATGAGACTAAAATGAGAGCTGTGGAAGAAAAAAAGTGGATAGGTTAACCCCTTCAGGAGTTTACCAGTGAAAGAAAATTTTAAAAATGGATAGGCTACCTGAGAGGTACAAGAGGGGCGAAAACAAGAGTTGCCTTGGTTTGCCTTCTTCTTCACTAGGGAGCAGACCTCCCTAGTGAAGGCCTGGAAAGAGAGGCCTGGACGAAGGCCTGGAAAGAGAGAGGAAGAGGGAGAGAAGGAGAGAGAGAGACAGAGAGAGAGAAACATAGAGAGATAGACAGAGAAACAGACAGAGAGAGAAAGAGAAAAAGATAAGGGAAGAGAAAGAAAGGAAGGAAGGGAGGGAGAAAGGAAGGAAGGAAGGAAGGAAGGAAGAAGAAAGAAAGAAGAAAGAAAAGAAAAGAAAAGAAAAGAAGAAAAAAAAAGACTACCTAAAAAGGAAAAGAGAGTGAAGTCAACATATTTCAGCAGTTTTCAACTTTAGCCATAAAAGCTGTGTTTTCAAAGCAATCTTACAAGAACGCCTAATACACAAAATGAATAAAAGTGAAGTTATTCTACCGAGGCGCGCGCGCGCGCGTGTGTGTGTGTGTGTGTGTGCATATGGTGGTCACAGGCGCTGCTGGCCAGGCTGATTTATGTTTCTCCATGCACGATCTCATTCAGTCTCTCCATCCATGGAGCAGGCCTTCCTGTTCTTGGCTGACACCTGAGGATGCTGATTTACACTTAAGCGACATTTAAAGTCTCATAATGAGGATAATGCAGTCATGGCTACAGCCAGGATCTTATCACCCAGACTCCCATTTTCTTTCTGGTACATCACCCAAAATGCCTCGCTCTTTCTGCTGCAGCACAATGCTATTTATTTTCTAGAGGGATATCTTTCAAGAGACCATGAGCAATAAAAAGAAACACTTGGGAGCTGGTTATGGGGGTGGACTCCCGCAATGCCAGTACTCTAGGAAAATATGGCAGGAGGATCACGAATTTGACGCCAGCTTGGACAACTTAGCTACTTAGCAAGAACCAACCTCTAAGCAGCAAAATAAAATGAAATAAACAGCGAGGAGCTCAGTGAGCAGGCCTTGGTGTGTAGTTCAGTCTCCACTACTGCCCCGTATGGGGAAAATACGCAGTACGTAGAAACTCAGGAAGACCAATTCATTTATCTGACCAGAGGTTCCAAAAGGTAGTATATCTAGAGATGGAGCCACAGGTCTACAGGAACTTTAAAAACAATGATGCCTTATTAAAAATATCATTTTTCTAGTTTTACAAAGAAAGGGCATTGCTGGTAAGGATGCCATCAAAAACCTGAAAAACTTTACACATAGAATTACCATATGATCCAATAATTCCACTTCGGGATACCTATATGAAAAGTTTAGAAAGCAGAAACTCAAACAGATATTTGCACATTGATGTTCATAACAGCATTAGAGGTAAAAATCACATCAACATATAAATGGATAAGCAAAATGTAGACTGTATGTGATGAAATGTTATTAAGACTTAAAATGGAAGGAAATTCGGATATTTGCTAGAAAACATGAATGAACCTTGAAAACACCATACAAAATGAAATACACCAAGATAAAGGGACAAATATTGTAATTCCACCTAGAAGAGAAACCCAGGAAAAGCAAATTCATAGAGGCAGAAAACAGAATACTGACTACCAGGGGCTGGATGGAGGGGGAAAGTAAGGAATTTTTTAATGGGTAGAGTTTCAGTAGAGATAATGCAAAAGTTCTGGTGATCAATAGTGATGCTAATTGGACACCAATGTGTACTTAGTGCCACTGAATTTCACACTTAAAACTTACCAATTGCACATGTGATAAATTTTGGGTAATCCATATTTGACCACACCAAAGAAGGAGGAGAAAGAGAGGAGGAGAAAGTGAAGGAGAAAGAGAAGGAACTGGGGAAGAAGACAAAGAGAAAAGAGAGAGTGTTGCCCTTGTCATCTTCTCTCTGTGTTACATTTAGAGTAACTTCATGGTTCCAAAATCACTGTTCTATTTGAAAAGCAAGAGAATCTTTGCTTTTCCTTATGACAGAGAATCTTTGATTTTCCTTCTCTTTGTTCTTATTCATCTTCAGTTTTCCTTAACATTCCTGAGAGACCCTTGAATGAGTGATTATCAAAATTTCTATATTAAGAATGATTCTTAAGTGCTCACTTCAGCAGCAGATATGCTAAAATTGGAATGATACAGAGAAGATTGGCATGGTCCTTGTGCAAGGATGGCTTACATATTCGTGAGGCGTTTCATATTTAAAAAATAAAATAGAGATTCTTACTAGATTTTTTTTCTACAGTAGAAATATGCTCCTTATCTGCAGGCCAAGAAATGTAAATGAAACCAAACAATAAGCAAACCCCAGTTTTACATCCTTTTCCTGGGAGCATGGAAGCCTACTAAGATACTCCCAATATTAGCTAACTTCCCTAATGCGGACAAGCTGGTGGCATTAATGAAGATCTCATATTGTTTCTAAAATATGGCCTGTAGACCAGCTCTGACAACACCATCTGATAGCTTATCGAGCATTAGAAATGCTCGATTTTGGGCATAGTCACAGACTTGTGGAATCACTATCTACATTTTCAAAAATCTCCACGTGTTTCCTATACACACTGAAATCTGAAGCAGGCCTACACTTTTCCTACATCCAACCCAGAAATGCTTTTCTCCTTGAAGAAAGATAAAAGTAGGGAACAGACGTTGGCAGCAAATGTTATATAATAGTTACTAAAGTATCACTTTCACCAATATTATACCACTTGATACTTAAATTAACAATAACAGTATAAATTATTTCTCTCATTTAACAGGTGAAGAACCAGGGCTTAACCATCCCACCGTCATCCAGCCAGAAAGTGTCAGGATTAGCATTTGTTTCAGGTATTTCCTACTCCAAAGCTTTTATATTATACTAATTTAACTTTCATGCATATGAAAGAAATCATGACAAAACCTTTTGGAATGAAAAAATTACTTAGGAATTTCACTAAGGAAAACACAACATGACTCAGAATCATAAAACTATCAACACTGAGTATTTATTTTATTATTGCAAAGCACATTCCTTTGTTAATCCTCACAATAACCAGGTGAGACAAAAATTATCTCCATTCTGTAAACAAAAAAGCTGAAGCTCAGAGTCGCTAAAGGTTTGCCCAGTCATAAAGTGATGAGTCAGAACTAGAATTAAGGTGAGCCTGCTTAACTGTTAGCTGTAAGTACTCTAATATTCTGCTTCCTGAAGCTATTTAGATACTTGGGAGCTGAAGTAACTCTTTTTTACAGATGTTGATTGCTGTAGTCTGGAGCCAGCTGGGTTGATATTTGGTACATACAACTTCCCTTAAGGTCTGAGACTATCAACAAATACTTATTAATGTGTGAAGTCCAGTGATCAAATCCTCAGAAAAGTGTGATGTACACCACGTGAAGCATGGTCTTTCTGCTTCTTCTCTTTTATCTTATATGACTTGTCTCTTTTCTGAATGCCTACTCACATCAAAGGTAGCCTATGTTGGAGGAAGGTGCAGTTCTGAAGCATCTTTTAAAAAATGAATCCTCTTTGTAAAACATGGAAAAGGGCACTGCTGAGCCAAATATAACATGATGCAGCCAATGCAGAAAACCATTTGGTGATTTCTCAAAAAACTGAAGCATATTATTATGATAAGATCTACAAATTCCACTCAGAGTCTATACCTAAGAAAATTAAACCAAACATTTTCTCATCATTTTCTAGAGTAAGCTGGGTTCCTTCCCATCTCAGATTCTTTGCACAGAATATTTCTAATGCTCACTTTCCTCTTGGCTTGTCTAACATTTATTCATTCATTCCTCAGGTCAACCTTAACCACGCTTCCAGAGGGAAACGTCCCCTGACCACTCTAGATCAGGCTGCCTAGTTGGACACTCCCATAATCCATTGTACTTCTCTGCATTAATTAGCTTGGTGTTGCTACAACAAAATATCTACAATAACCCACATGAAAAGTGGATGAAACCACTTTTCTTATAGCAGCTGAGGGTGCAAAGGACAAGAACACACCAGAATCCCAGTGTCCTCTCCAAAGGTATATCTACAGTGACCTAACTTCCTTTCAGTAGGCCTCAATTCTTAAATGTGTCTCCAATAGTGCCATGGGCTGAGGACCAAGTCTTTTGTACATAGGGTTTGGGAGACATTCAAGACCCTAACTATAACATTTTCCATTGTGGCACTTGTCACGCTGTCATTGTGTAATTATTTGGGCAATTATTTCTTCATGGTAGAACTTACCCTGCAAAAGTGTAAATTTGATGAACCTAATTGTATTTTATACTGGTCTCTTCTAACACATATGACTACTACATCATTGATATCCAATAAATATTTGTTGAGTAAAAGAATAGTTTGATGCAATTTCTGTGAAAGTATTTTTAAACTATAAAATGTAGTTTGATGCAATTTCTGTGAAAGTATTTTTAAACTATAAAACTATAAAATGTTAATGGTATTGCTATTATTAGTTTACACACTGATTACTTGAAGTTTATTGTGTACTTTAAAGATATTGATAAATAATGAATTGGTGTGTTTAATTATATTTACCTTTTGTAATAAATGAGCCTAACTTTGGGCCACTTTATGATTTTATATGACATCCATAGGAAGGACCTGAATTAATGGAAGGCAAGGAAGATTTTCATTTGAGTGTGACAGGAATTCTAAGTAGGTGGGAATGCCCTCAATCACTCACCTGACCTTTGTCCATATAAACGATGAGTCAGTTCTAAGAAATTCACACTCAGACCAGAAGAGTTATGGCAATATTTCTGGTACTACTTGTTTCTAGGAGAAAGTATGTGTGTGTAATGTGTGTGTGTGTGTGTGTGTGTTCTGTCAAAAAATGCAGACCACATTATGTAAAATGATTTCAGTTTGTGCCACGGTTACCAAGATGTTATTAGAAATTCGCTGTCCAACTTTAACTCCTTGAAGTCTTTGTTCTGCAACAATTTCTGTTCTTTTTTTCTGATTTTCTGTTTTATGTTGTATTAAGTAGTACTGAGTC
>PVJX010024723.1:0-27747 GCA_004027295.1 Dolichotis patagonum | reverse complement strand
AGCTTTTTTTTCCTCTCAATAAATATATTCTGCTCTTAACCTCCATTGTTCCTAAAATTCATTCTTCGATTTTAGAGAATAGGAACTTGTATCAGACACATAGTAGCTCGAGAGTTTCATTCCCTTATAGCAATACCACGGCAATATATGTGCACCCATATTTATAGCAGCACTGTTTGTAATAACCTGATCTTGGAAACAACCTAAATGCCCATCGACTGAGGTTGTGGTATTTTTATACAATAGAGTACTAGTCAGCCATAATGAAGGATAAACTAGGGACTTTTATAGGTAAATAGATGCAACTTGAGACCCTACTCATTGGTGAAATAAGACACATTGTATTGTCTCACTAGTGTGAGAAGCTAAAAGAAACAAAATATAGACTTTTTATTTATTTATTTTTTGGTACTAGGGATTGAACTCACAACTGAGCACTTGCAAGGCAATAAACAAAGTATGTATATATATGTATATAAAAAATAGTTAAGATAGTTACACTACTGATTTCTCTGAAGAGAAAGATTTGTACTGGTATTGTTTGGACGATTGAACGCAGATGTCTTGTACTCCAGGTGAATGGATTTGGGGATGACAATGTGAAATGTATATACCACTGTTGCCCCCTGATTGATATGTTTTGAAATTTTTTTTTCCTGATACAAGACCTCCTGCTTGCCAGGCAGGCACTTACAACACTGAGCTAAATCTCCAGCCCTTGTTTTGAAATTTTGTTGTACTTTTTTTTTCTTTTTTTTCCTTTTATCTTTGAAATAAAATGGGTTTGGGGAAAAAAAAAGAATTAAGTGGCTCTAGTTTTTATCGCTCCTGGTCTGGGCATTACTTTAAAATCTCTTTATCCTCTTGCTAACTAAAGTTCTTTAGGGCTGGGCATGGAGCTCAGGGAGAAAGCATTTGTCTAGCATGCCTGAGGCACTGGGTTCAAGCCCAGCAGCACAAAACACTTTAAAACGTTCATCTTACACCATGTCCTAGATTTTTATCTGTGCAGTAAGTCCACTTCGAAACTTCAAATTTTGTTTCATGCTTTCACTGGCTAGCTAATTTCTTCCTGACTCTGTTGGGTATAACTTCCATGCAGGGAATCACACAGGTCTAAGGCTACAGTAAATGCACAGGAGCAGAGCCTTACACCACACTGTGGGGACATGCTCCTTGCCACCTTCAGTTCCCAACCAGAGGCAACCAGATGAAGATCTTTTTTTTTTTTTTTTTTCATATGAAGATCTTTAACCAATAATTAGTTATACTTATGTGGAAATTCATATAAAAGGAATAATGCAGTATGCATTCTGTTGTGCCTGCTTTGTTTGTAGAAAGTTTCCAAGTTATATACATCAGAATGTATTGATCAAGCACTATAAATTGCATTTTTATGATTCTCTGTATATTATAACTCTATGATGTTTTATTTTGTTTTTTGAGGTATGAGGGATTGAACCCATGCAGTGCTGAGCTATATCCCTAACCTTATTTACATATTTAATCTTGAAACAAAATCTCCTTAAATTGCTTGCAAGTTTGAGACTTGCGATCCTCCTGCTTTACCCACTGAAATAGCTGAGATTACAAACATGTACCACCATACCTGGATCCACTGTGTTTTTTACAGCTTCATTTTGGTCATCTTTTTCCATGTTAAATTCCAGTTAATTAAATCAGTACCAAGAAATTTTAAGAAGAATCCATCTTTTTCCCCCTGCTTGAGAGATGGGAGATGGTTTTCTTTCATATGACTTTTTGAATCTCTTCTTTTTCAGTCTCCCTGGAGCTACAGAAGACATGAATGTTTCAGTGATCAAAATCATGAGTTAAACTGAACACCAACTTGCCAAGACCTCCCTTGTCACAAAGAAACACTCTTTTCTGTTCATTCATAGACACAAACCCAATTTTTAAAAATACTCATTAAAACTCTTTCATACAAAGAATCAAACAATTGCCTTTCTCACCTATTTTTAATAGAAGTTTGTTACTCAGAGTGTAGACTGCTATGAAAGTTCTTTAACTGAAAAGAGGAGGAACAATGTCTTTTGCATTATTTTACTTAAATATGAATGTACAAAAGAGAGGACTGAGACCACATTTAGCTTCTCTTGAACTGTCAATTTCATTTAACTGACAATATGAATTCCATGACACAAAATCTATTCATTATTTATTCATGCAAGATCAAGTTGGGAAAAAAAAGGAAAAAAAAAAGATCTAGTTGAGGTTTTAAGCAGACATCCATCACATGAAGCTACCATTTATCACTCTGTAATAAATTCAAGCAAAAAAAAAAAGGAAATTGAAAACAGACAAAATAAGGAGTCAAAGAATATTCACATTGTGGGAAAATAACCCCTAAAGAAATTATATTAGGAGATTTCTTGTAATACACTTGGCAGTAGTCAAATTATGGAAGGAAACTAAGATTTAATGTGAAAGACTTAGGCTGTTACATCAGTGTCGGGTAGATTGGAAATCACATTACATTCTACTGCCTGCTTAGGTGGGAAACTTTGCAAGTCACCATGTACAGTCAAATATTCAAGACCCATTTTTATTTTTCTGCTGTTTGTAGTATGAAAGGAAACAACATAAACAAAACTTTGGAAAAAAAAAACTATCCTCAAAAAAACCCAAATGAATAATTTTCTGTTTTTTCTCACATTTTCCTTAACAATTAACCCATGACCAAAAGAGAGAGTAGATCCTTCTCCCAGAGGAGAAGGAGAAGTTCCTGACCCATACAGAGAAATGATAGTCAAAGCCTAGAGGGGCCAATCAACCACATCAGTGGAGAAAAAGACACAAACAGGCCCATCCTGTGAGAAGTGGAGGACGAAGAACTGCAGAATGATATTTGGGGATGGATTTCTACTTTTCCTAACACCTAGGAAAAGACTGGGTCCAAGACACTCCATTACTCTCTCTGCTTGTACTCTTTGCAGAGTGGGAAGATCACAGACTGGAGACACAATGACCTCCCTCACACTCCAGCTTCCAGTTTCCACGCAGTAAGCCTTCTCAAGACAGTGCTTGTCAGATATAAAAAATGCAAAGAGGGAAGTGGGCAAATGAGGTCCAGATGGGAAGGCAGTAAGCACTATGTGTCACCAAGCCAGCTTCGACAGGTGGCAGCTAGAGCCAAATTCTGCAGGCAGAAGCCTCGGCCTAGTGGAAAGCTTGCACCTCAAGAGCCTCTGAGAGTGAGAGCCTGACAGCCATGCTGTTTATATAGCATTCCAGCCAGCCATGGTGGGGGGCGGTTTGCTCTCGATAACACCCATTCTGGAACCAAAGGGAGGCAGAATAAAGCCCTTAAGTGAAGAACTCTAGTGCTGAGGTTTGGAGGTGCAGCGTAAGTACACAGCACTTCCTGGCTCCATCATGTATAGGAAACCTCTTTCCTCATGAATAGAAACCAATCTCAGTCTAACAAAATAATAAATGAGAAATTTAACATAATACCTGCTCTGCTATACAGAATAAATGTAAATAAGGTCGTTATGCATTCATGTCCTTTTTACCATAAAGTCCTCCCTTCTTTATTTAGCCTTCTCTGTACAAGAAGCAAGGTAGTCAGAGCACTTTACAGTGCCTGAATTCAGAAATTTGTAACACATCTTAGCCCAGTGGAAGGAGTCTGTATACCAACTATTCTTCAAGGTCAAATTCATTGACTTATGTATGTAGGGGAAACTATGACAGTAATTCTTTCAAAAGAGTGCCAAACATTTATTGAACTGGAGACTTTCAGCCAAGACCACCACTATGCAAAGTATGAATGCAACCCTGAAGAATAGGGCTAATTCCTTTAACCTTCCTCCTGCTGTCTTATACTTAGGTCAATGGCTGCCTTGTTTTTGACTTGCTGCTTATTAGTAAACACTCAAAAGTAAAAATATGAAAAACAAACAAAACACTCAACAAACAAGGCACCAGAGGAAAGTGACAGCCATTTTCTGCCTTTCCCTCCCTGCAAATTTACTCATTCCCCTTATTCTTTCAATTATCTATCTCAAAACTCAACATGTGTATTTATTTCTGGAATCTAGCCATATCCTGGCTCTGAATTCCAGTAGTTCATTTCCCAGTTTCCAAGAGACAAGTCCTTAATACAAACTTCTCTGAGGACAGACACACACACACACACACACACAGAGATGATGAAAACTTAAATTATACAACTTTCACTATTAAAATTCTTAACTTTTCAAAAGCAAAGAGAAGAACAATTCTACAAATCCAATCTATCTTCCTGCCTTCCAGGAAATATATGGTTCAGGACATAATTTAATATCCAAGTAACTAGGCACTTAGCCCAACTAACTAGGAGTACTGGCTTCCACTTAAATTGTCTGTTTTGTTACAAAGTCCTGTCATAGTTATTTTTAAATTTTGAGTTGTTGAGAATGCTAGTATCTTTTTGAACCAGGATTGCAGAAACCAAGAATGGACAAGGAATGAGCTGGATGAGGTCAGACCATGGCGGGCAGCAATGGCTTTGAGAAAGATGGTTGTACGTGGAGTCTCCAGGGTTACACAGAGTGCTATTAGGAAACCAAGAAAGTTCATGGAATGGAACCAGAGCAGGTAGAATGGTCATGGAGAGTCAGTTAAGCAGTAGCACAAGTTAGAACAACACAGCAGAAATACCACATTGTGAACTCAGCAAGAGCTAGAAAGTGACAATGAATAAAAATGAGACAAGACTTGGTAAAGCAGACATCCTGCATGTGTTGTCCCCAGCTCGTAACTGGGCTCCTCACCAAGTTAAGTGGCATGATCTTACAAGAGTTCCAGCACTCTGCAGCTGAAATTTGTTTCCCTATGTTAGCCAGAGTTCACCCTTGTTAGCATTAAACTGTCTAATATTCATTTAGTATTTCTCCTTGGGTGCCAGGCCTGATTGGAGATTGAGATTTTATCATAGCCTACCCATGGGATGAACCTATCTAGCCTGAACAATCAGAGCAATGAACTGAGACCAACCAAGGGTGCGACCTGACTGGCGGGAAGAGTAGCAGGAAGCAGGGTCTGTGAAGATGCAGAGAGTCACAGTTGATTGCTGGTGTGGACCCCCTGCCCCCGCCCTCATTCCCTTAAAGATGTCACCAAGCTGTCCCTTTCACAGAGGTCACACTCCCATTTCTCCTACCAGGGACTTCCGGGAAGATGGCGGAGCGGTAAGCAGCAGAGAAAACAGCCTCTCTGAGAGTAACTGTCCAGACACTGGAATGTAGCACCATGAGGAAGACAAGAAGGAAGGAAGTGGGTCCCCTGGACCCAGGAAAAATCTAAAGTGCAAGTTGAAGCCCACAGAAAGAGTGAAAAAAAAACTTCAAGGAAGAAGAAGGGAGTAGCCAGCAGCGCCTTTGCCCTGAGGCAGGACTAACTGCACCAGAGGAGCTGTTCAAACCTGGGGAAGCAAGGTCACTGTGAAGGTGAGGTCTGGCGACCGGGAGAGCTTTGCAGAGAGACTCAGCAATGGAAGGGGAGTAGGAAGACATGGAGGACTACACTGGTTGGTGCTGTTGGTCCTGGTATTCCATAATTAAGATTAACTAAGAGTCACAGAAAATATGATGGCATAGTGCCAAAGAACCAAGACTAGGCCTAAACAAGCAACAACTCCGCATCTCCAACAAACTGAAGAGGTAAGATCTTCCAACAGACTCAAAACTCAAAAACCAACTATACCTGGAAGATACCTCAGAGAAATAATCATCACCTAAGGGTCCTAAATACCACCAATAAAGCAACCCACTATAGGCAACTTACAAGTATCACCCCAGGAATTAAACTAAAAAAAGAGAAAAGCAAAATGCAACCCCAGACATCCAGTTTGCCAAACGCAAATCCAGGGGTAATGAGGTGGGACAATTTGAAAGCCTCCTACCAGGTCTCTCTAAAGTTGAAACAGCAAAGCAATTGAATGAGGCTCTAGAAAAAAATGAAATCAGAAATAATCTCTCAGATAACTACAAAGATTACCAAAATACACACCATGCTTAGTGATGTAGAGCAGACACAGACAAAACAAAAAAAGACAAGCTTAAGAAAACTATGGAAGACAGCATAGGAAAGAAATGGAATCCATAAAGCAGATTCAAGCAGATATCCAGGAGAACAAAAACTCCACTGAAAGTATTTGAATCAGATTAGGCCAATGTGAGGATCAACCTCAGATATCAAACACAGACTTGCAGTTAGCAACCAGGAAAAGAAAGATTTTTCAAAAATAGCAAGAGACCATGAGAAATCAATCCAGCAGCTGCTAGATAAGACAAAGAAGAACTACAATTTCTTCCATCAGTTAAATAGGCCATGGTGTAACACAGACAGAAGGGTTATTTTATTTGGAACTACAAAATGACATTGCAATTTTTACTTTGAAATGAGTTTTTCAGACTGAATGTTTAAAAGATCATAAATCTCATACTACCTCATTTCATGATTTTCTTACAAATTTCTTCATCTCTGAAGTGGAAGTAATAGTGGACTCTCACAGTGCTATGAAGCTCCGGTGAGTTGGGGTGCCTAGCATAGAGCAGGACCATGGTGGAGTTAGGCACCCTCTTCTCTTATCTTTCAGAAGGCCTCAGCCTGATGTAGACCTAGGAAGTGCCTAAGAAGAAATGTACCTGAGAGAGAGAAGAGAAGCTGGCTTTAGGAGCCACCAAAAATCTCAGGAGCCAGCAAAAATCTTTAGGACCCACCGAAAAAGTTCAGTACATGTAGTTGGTCTATCATCACAAGAAGGAAGAGATTCACAATATGATATGCCTTCATCCCTTCATTTAAATTCAGTCCCTCTATGAGCCACCAAAAAAAGTTAAAATTAAAGATATATCCAGACCAAGGTCTTTTCCACCACCTACAAGTGCTCTGTGTATCAGACCCTACACCTAGCTTTCCATCTTCCTCTCAGGCCACTTTCTCCCTGCTTACCAGGCTCCAGTATCACTGACTCCCTTTTGGTTTCTGGAACATTACAACACTTTCTTGCTGCCTTTCAACTTATAGACCTCTTGGAATGTCTGATTTCTTTTCCTCTAGCAAGTGGAAGGTCAAATATTATCTTGTCTGAAAACTCATCTCTCATCGCCTTATTTAATGTAAAACCTGCTCCCCATACCTCTAATCCTAGAGACACTACCACTCTGGAACATTTTATGTTGGCTTGTCTTTGTTTTCTGTTTTTGCTATACCTTGAAATTATTCTGTGCATACACAGCTGTTGCCAGTCTTTCTACTGCACATAAAACTCAACAGAGGTAAGGAATTTGTTCAGTGTAAGGTAGCAACTGTGGACACAATACAGAAAATAGACCAGGCATTGTCTTTGTTATATGAGTTGCCTATTT
Source organism: Dolichotis patagonum (assembly GCA_004027295.1). Classification (NCBI taxonomy): domain Eukaryota; kingdom Metazoa; phylum Chordata; class Mammalia; order Rodentia; family Caviidae; genus Dolichotis; species Dolichotis patagonum. Next base: position 20,371 of record PVJX010024723.1, on the reverse strand, counting down.
TGACTGGATTGCTAGTACCCTGACATACTATGCACACCAGTCCATACTATCATGGTCCACACTAGTCTATACTATCATAGCTTACTAACATCTGGATGAAGTTTTGTCAAAGCACTATTGCATAGTTTAATACGTTGTACAGATACTTATAGCAACTCCACTGGGTAAGAATGTTCCATTTTCAAAGAGGCTCAGGAAAGCTAAGCTCTGGCATGGTCTCAAAGCCAATAAAGACCATGGTAGCAATGAAACTTGTTTATTTACTCCCAAACCTCCTACCATTGAAGTATGTATTTTCCTACACTGGACACCTTTGCCCCAAACAACAACAACAACAACAAAATAACAAGAATTACAAACATCAAAGAGCATTTAAAAGTAAAAATTTAGATAAAATCTCCAAGAAAAAAATTAGTTCAAATGCAGAAGGCCATAACAAATAAATGCAAAGGAATGAAAAAATGCAATTGACATAAGCACAAATTCTGAGAGTTCAGCTTCTCCGTCTGCCAAGTTAGGAACATGGGAAGGCAGGAAAGAACTATTACTTCCATTCTGCAGATTAGACATGCCAACAGTGTCCCGAGGTATTTTTTGTGGGGAAATCACTAGAAGAGAGGGATCAACCCTTGGGTTTAGCGGCGAATCATTGCCTCGCTTTGTTTCAGGGAGAAGCGCCAGAGGTCAGGGTGGGAGAGGCAGATGGGCTCCTGGGATGGACTGAGTGGGAGTGCAGCAATTCTGGACAAGATGCTCACTGTCTGGAACCACATCAAAGGCTGAGATGTGGGAGAATCTGTCTATGGCTTAGTTCAAATCCAAAATGTCCTTTGAGGTTTTGTTTCTGTAAGATTGATAGAAAGTCTCTCATTATGTGTCTCCAATCACTGTGGGCTCACCAAAGTGAGATGAATATGTCTTCAATTAAATTGTGTCCTCTGCACAGGAGGTAAAGCCTTGGGAATGCCCTGGCTTTAAAATAAGGCAGAATCCTTAGCAGCATGAAGATCCATTTGGCCCATCAGCATGCTACTTGAATAAAAGCTACTCCTAACAACACTGAAAGGCTCAGCAAGTTTAGCTTGTGTGTCAAGGCACTTCAACACTTTAAATAATGCCTAGGTAACTTTTCAGATGTTAAACATCTGGGGACAGGAGTTTTCCCCCAGTCTAATGCAAATCAATGGCTGTTTACCAAATATTATATGTGTAAAAGCAACCCACTTGCCTTTGTTTTTAAAAATAGGCTTTTCCAGTGTCCTGCATGCACACTGCTCTAGACAGCTTTCTAACACAAGACTTTAAAGGTGCTCTCTGTTCACTAATGCAATTTCATTTTCGTGAAATCGTTTTGCATAATTTAATCATTGTGGATAATAGAAAGAAGGAAGAAAGGAAGAGGGAAAGGAAGAGAGGAGGAAAAGTGGAAGGCCAAAGTGGCAGAAAAAAAGAAGTAAAAGTGGGTTTGTATTTATTTGTATGTATGTATGTATGTGTGTGTGTATTTTTTAGATAGGGTCTCGCTATGCATTTCAGGTTGGCCTTGAGCTCATTTTGTAGCCCAGGCTGGTCTTGAACTTGTGGCGATCCTCCTGCTTCAATCTCCTGAGTGTTGTAAAAGTAGCTTTTTAAATTCTAGAAGTTAACAGTCTAATAGAGGAGTTTGGATGGCACAATCAGAAAGTATTTACTCCTTTGCCAGCTAAGACACACACACACACACACACACACACACACACACTTGCTAAAACAGAAATACCTTGGCAAATAAATGAGCTTTTGTGCCTCAGTTTTCTGTCTGCATAATAACAAAACTGAATTGCAAGATTGCTGAGATTCCTTCCAGCTCTAAAATTCCACCAGTTACTTAGCATTTGCTGAATATTTACTCTGTGTGAAATGAGCAGCATTTTGCCAGGAGAAGCAGGATGGATATACAGCATGAATAAAATTCATGTAGCCTTGAAGTGATTACAGGGTGTTCACAGGATGCTAAGTGCAAATTCCTAATTAGAAGCCACTGAGAATGAAGGTGCAGGGGAAGTGGGAGGAAGGAGGGATCCATTCAAGTGAGACAGAAATAGCTGGAGCACGAAGGAAGAAACAAAGTGGTTAAAAGGAACCCAAGAAATGAGCCTTCCTGCTATGGAGGGCAAAGGATGTTAAAAAGAGAAGTAAGAGACAAAAACTCAGAAAGATTTGTTATATTAAAAGTCAGAATACTAGAACCAGACGTAGTGGCACATGCCAGTAATCCCAGCCCTTGGGAAGCAGAGGCAGGAGGATCTCTGTGAGTTCAAGGCCAGGCTGGGCTACAAAGTGAGTTCAAGGCCAGCATGAACTGCACAGCAAGACTCTGTCTCAAAAAAAAAAAAAAAAAACCCCAAAAAACAAAAAACAAAAAAATTCAGAATACCAAGCTGCTCTAGTACGGCACCTAGGAAAGGATGAGGAAGATGACTTTGTAGTGACTAGTCTCTGGAAGCTGCCTAAATTCTATTTGAATTTGAACTCAGGGAATGTGGCTGAAGATACGGTAAAATGGGCATGGTGGCGCATGCCTATAATCCCAGCACTTGGGAGGTTGAGGCAAGAGAACCACAAGTTCGAGGTCAGCCTGGATAACATGGCAAGATCCTGTCTCACAAAACAAAACAAAAAAGTCCAGGGCAGGCCCTTTTCCTTAAATTCCAAAACCCACAGTTGAGCCCTAAAAAGTACTTCTCCATGTAGAGATGCCAATGAAGATACAGTACAGCCAAGAGCAGTGAGTGGCCCTCTCACTACTTGAGTCTTGAATACCAAAAAGAGTTGCTTGAACAAATAAGTTTTGTTTGTTTGGCTTGGTTTTTTGTTTGTTAGGTTTGAGACAGCAATCCTTCTGCCTCAGGCTCTTGAATGTTGGGATTATAGGAGTGCACCACTATGCCTAGCTAGCACAAGTATTTTATAAGACTTTACAGAACTATTTTTCAAACATTTTTTTATTCCTCTAATGGACTTGAAAAATTGTAAAATATAAATTCTATGTTACACCCAGATAATAGCTCTAGCGTCAAGACAGAGCCAACTGTGTGGCAGGCAACTGTGTGGCAGGTGACTGAATGGCACTAAGTAGTCAGTTCAGGGACTCTAGCACCAGAACACTAGAGTTCAAGTCCCAGATCTCCCACTTACTAAGAGGGAGAGCTTCAGTGAGTTAAGCCATCCCACCCCCCGTGGGTATCTCTGGGGTATGCTATTGCATACAGAGTTGTGGAAATGAAATGAACTGGTGGCATAGATCTCCTGAGATATGGAGACACAGTTAAGTGGAGACTCAGTTAAGTGTTGACTGGTGTGGCTGTTGATTGCTGCTATTATTGTTACTTAATTGACCAGCCCTGGGAGCAGGTGCGTCCCCACCGCAGGTGCAACTGCTTTTCCCAGCTACAATACAGAGTGAATGAGTCATAATCATAGCATTTCGCCAACTTCCTGAACTATTGAATTGCCCAAGGACTCACATATAATCACCATTTTTTAAAAAAACTTACCCTTTCTTTTCAAGTTCACAGATGACAGAGGCTCTCTCTGATGGACCCCACCTTTCCTTTACAAGGCCATTAAGTCCCAAAGAAAGCAATTATAAAATGATTTCTTTTATTTCCACCCTTTGTGGTTCTTTTTCCTCCATTCATTCTCCTGCCTCATTTGCAGCAAAAGAAAAATGATACTTGAGGCATTATACCATTTACCGTGACCTGGCAGTCACAGCTGTATGTGCCTTTCATGTGTGCGACTCAGGGTGTGCTGTCCCTTCTTTTCCCCTGAAGCAGGGGCTCTTCCAGAGAAGAGGGTGCACTTGGTTAGCAGTGCACAAGCTAATGTGCACTTTTTCCATTGTTTCAAATGTTCCAATCCCTTAAGGCAGCAAAATAAGGCCCTGGGTCCCCAAAAATATCCACATTCTAACTCTTGGAACCAGTGAATATGTCTGTTATATGGCAAATGGGAATTAAGGTTGCTAATGGAATGAAGGCTATTAATCAGCTGATTTTAAAATAGGAAGATTACTGTGGCAGACTCAATAAAACCACAGAGGTCTTTAAAGGTGTAAAAGGGGCAGTTAGAGGTTGGAGTGATATGAAGTAAGACAGGCCTAACCAGCTGTGGCTGGCTCTGAAGATGGAGGAAGGGGGCTATGTGCCAGGGAATTTGGACTCCAGAACTTTCGGCCTCGAGAAGCAAGAGAAGGGGAGGAAAGCTTCTCTCCTGCAGGCTCCAGAAAGGAGCACAGCCCTGTTGATCCTTGGATCTTAAACCAGTGGGACCTGTGTCCAGCTTCTGACCAACAGAATTGTGAATTAGTAAACTTGTGTTGCGTTAAGCCACTAAATTTGTGGAGATTTGTTACAGCAGCAACAGGAAACTAACACCTATTCCATCTCTAAAGATCTGCCTCACAGTTTAAAAAGCCCATTGCTCCATCTCAGCTCTGCTAGTTAGTTCAATAAAATTAGCACCTACTGAGTGAAAGGCACCATGCTAGGTCCTAGAAAGGCACAGTGAATAAGAAAGAGTGAGGCCTATTCATTTCCTCAACAAATATGCATATACTCAGACTTGGGGGTAGATGTAGAAGAAATGAAAATAGCCCTCACTAAAACGGCTCAAGGCTTCTGTGAAAGCAATCAACATAAATAAAATATCATAATTTGACATAAGTACATGGCATAACAACTGTTATGATTTATATCTAGATGTCCCCCAAGACCTTCTGGCACTCATGGATAGGGCTTTTGGAGGAAGGTTGGATTATGGCACACTGGCTGACTTGGTTTTTAGGAGATAGGGTCTTGTGGGAGGAGGACAGTCACTGTAGCTGAGACTTGGAAGGGTTCATCTCTCCTTAGCTCCCTCCTTCACTCTCTGCTTCCTGGGTGCCATGAGGTGAGCAGCTCTCCTCCACCACGCCTTCCTGGCATGGAGCCTGTGGACTAAAACCATAACCCAAAATAACTCACTCCTTAAGTTGTGGGTGTCAGATATTTGTACCAGAGACGAGGAAAGTGACTAAAATGGGAGTATAGAAGAGAATCACCAGACTCAGCTGGATGGCATCAGAGAAACTTCAGAGAGAAGCAGTAGAGCTCAGATGAACAAGGGTTCACTAGGCAGATCAGAAGTGGTGTGAAGTTCAGGAGCTCTGGAGGTAATCAGTCTAAGGGTAGGCATGTGGCATAGTTCTAGTCAATGAGATGTAAGCAAAAGTTTGAGAAAAACAGAAAGCCCCCAACAAAAGGTCAAAACCTGCCTAGAATGAAGATGCAATGCTGGAAGTACAGCATCCATCAGGCAACCATGAAGACAAAAGCCCACATCATCAGAATGCAGAGGAAAAAGCTAAATGGAGTCCTTGATGAGGTCAGAGGTGTTCCTTGCCTGGACATCCTACCTCTAGACTTCTTGCAATGTGAGAAAAAATAGCCTCTGTTTATTCAAAACCACTATAAATTAGGTTTTTAGTTTTTTACAGCTGAAGTCCATCCTAACACACATACACATATGCAGACATTATCTTCTGCTTTCATTGGAAATTTAAGAAAAAAAAATCCGTGTGTTCACAGGATGTCCTGCACTCTCATAGCTGGTGGCTGTGAAATTGAGTTCCAGTGGCTCATTCTGAGTCAGAATCACTGGTCTCCCTCATAACACATACTTTGGTGGCTCTGAACAACCTCACTAGGCAGCAGAGCTCAAATGTAAATCGCACCATCTTGTTCCCACCCTCAAAGTGAAAAGAAATGCTCTCCCTCAGCAACACATACTCCCTGGGGAATGCACATGTCTGAAAGGCTCTAAAGGTCTGTTGCACCCGACCATTAATATTCTGATATTTTAAAACATGTACTATAACATGCAGGGGTCACCTCTGTAGCTGAAGAGAAACTCTAACCCTGTTGTGTAAGGATTCATTCTACGGTCATACTCACTGTTCTCACACCAAACATTTAATAACACAGATATTTAACAACACAGGCAGTGAGTGATGCTCTGCTCTTGGGTTCCTATGAAAGAATTTAACTCTCCTCTCTGCGCCTAAAAAGCAACAAGTGGTCTTTGTGCAATTACCAGAATTACAAACAAATTTAAAACATTCTTAAAAGCTAGGTTTTTCCAGTGAAAGAAGGAATGATCAGATGTTTCTCTGTTCCTAACCATATACCATGCCACCACCTTACCATGCTGTTGACCTTTAATCTGATTTGTAATCCAAAAGCTCACGCAACAACTGAGCCTATCCTATTCCATTCACAAAAAGAGAAGATTAGCCTTTTATCAAAGGAGCACATTTTTCCTGGGATTTTGCTGAATAACTGCGCTTAGACATATTTCTCTTTCAAACACCAACCTATCCAAAATATTTCCAGATAATCAGAAAGGAATGAAACAGCAAAATTAAGATTCAGGCAATCCTTAGAAATATTTTGCATTTTTGGCAAACGTGGCAAAAGTTTAAAAACTGAAAGAAAGAAACCCTCAACTTGAGTAAACGATCACAATGAAAGGAGAAACTCCCACCTTGGAGATGATCAGTGGCTCTCCATGCTCCAGGCCACCTTTCAGGGTGAAGCCCCAAGGAGCGCCTCCCTCCAGCAAGGCCTCCAGGTACAGGTACCGGGCCCCGGCGGGTGCGCGGGGCACCAGGCGCTGGCGGGTCCTCATTTCGCTGAACCCATGGTGCGCAGGTGCAGGCGAGGGGCGTCTAGTCGTAGCGCCGCTCCCGGACCAGGCGACAGCGCAAGGACACTCTGCGGCCTGATGTTCAAGTTCCTTCCTAGTTTCGCCTTGGGATGCTGTAGCGGAGGGAACTCTCAAGCCGACGTCTCCAAGCCGGTGTCCCGGGGGTCTCTGGGTTCCCTCTGAAGCCTCCACTGGGGTCCATTTCTCCTCCGCATTCCTAAAACCCCTCCCACGTCACTCTGGAGGTGGCTTTTAATTCACACATATACACGCCAAAGCTTTTTCTGTGATTTTACAGAAAATTAAAAGTCTCCCCTAATGTCGGAAGAAAATGGCCCAAACTCATTTCTGATTGATAACCAATCCTTTCTCCCTCTGCCAGTGAAATTTACCATGACAATAGCTGCCTGCCTGCCCAGGGGCGCGGAGAAAGCGCACCGCAAGGCCGCGCCAAGGTCCAGAATTCTCGGCGGCCCCGGGCACCCAGAGCTCTGCTCACTTTTTACTGTTTTTCGGCAGTTAAGTTCTCCGCTTGCTTCTTGAAAAATAAAAAGTTTTTACAAGATGTGCAAAAAAAATGTTTAAAATAAACCATAAATCCTCAATGGAAATAACAAGAACAAGGCACCCGATGTCTTGTCTTTGGCGTTTTCAGTAGTGATCAGCCCCAGGGAGAGGAGTGGATTAGGCGCGGCGCGATGGGAAGCAGCTCGCCACAAAGACCTGACAATCAAGGCGGTCTCGCAGTTGATAAAGCCGAGGAAGTTGAAAATAGCGCACGGATTGGCTGATTACCTAGAAAGTGGTTGCCAGAAGAGCCCCGCCTCACGCCGACTAAAGCAGAACTTCAGCGAATGAGACAGAGGGGTTGGTATTTTTACATTGTCCAAGCGATCCTGCCGCCCCGCCAGCACCTAAGGGATTTGAGGGATCCTGTAAGTAGAGGTCAAGGTGGGGGGAGGGCTGTTTACTTTATCAGAAGAAAATGTCGCATATATTATATGAACAGCCGCTCACTTGAAATAAGACTCCCTTGTCACTTTTCTGCTTGCTTGGCTTAATGCAAAGCCAAGGCAGGCTTTCTTCTTTGTTACCCACTCCAAAATGGTTTATTACCCATTCTTTAAACGAAGAAAAAAAAAAAAGTAATGAAGCATTACTCAAGGCTGAATGTTCTGATTTCAGGCTAGGCAAGTAATTTTGTAATAATTATTATGCAATATTTAACATGACTTTATATTCAAAATTTAAACAGTCCAAAAGACTTGTAGCTTTTACCCAGAAGCTTCAGCCATTGTTACCAGAACAAATGAGAAGTACCTGCAAGGAATATGTTTACTAAAGTTTTTTTGTTTGTTTGTTCGTTTGTTTAAAAATATGTAGTAGCTGAGAGTAATGCCACATGCCCGTATTCTCCAGTACTCAGGAGGCTGAGATGGGACGCACAAGTTTAAGCCCAGGCTGGGAAACTTAAGTGAGACACTGTCACAAAATAAAAAGCAAGCAGGGCATAGTGGCACATGCCTGTAATTCCAGCACTTGCGAGGCTGAGGCAGGGGGGGTCCTTGTGAGTTTGAGGCCAGCCTGGGCTGCACAGTAAACTCAAGGCCAGCCTGGAATACACAGTGAGACCCTAGCTTGGGAAAAAAATTAAGTTGGGATGGTGGCACACACCTGTAATTCCAGCTCTCAGAAGACTGAGGCAGGAAGATCCTTGTGAATTCAAGGCTATCCTGGGCTACAAAAGCAAGTTCAATGCCAACCTTCACTACATAGTGAGACCCTGCCTCAATAAATAACTAAATAAGTATAAAAATAAACCAAAAGTAAAAAACAGGAGCTGGGGATGCAGCTCAGTGCTCTCTGGATTCAATTCCCAGGACCAAAAATAAAGCGATTTTTATCTTTGAGACAAGTTAAAAGCCACTGTGGAGTATAATAACAATTTAATTTTGTTTGTGTTTGATGGGACCTGAACACCACCATCCTAATCAGATGCCCCTCAGCACAGCTGCACCTGGGGATACAAAGCATTCTCAGCCCTGCTGTGGACAGCAGCCACTACACCTGCAGGTCCTGAAGCCTCCTTTGGGCAGCCATGAACGCTTGAGCTCTCTTAAGACTTGTTCTTGGCAGGGAGCACAAGCACCTGTCACTGAACTCCTCCTTCCTGTGACCTTACAGAAGACCTCATTGCTGACACCCAGCAGCCAGGCTGGTCTCAGTGCCACAGTGGTCCCACTCAGGTTTGTTCTGCAATAAACCTGTCCCAGGGAGCTTGTACCTGTTTCTTCTTTTCCTTTTTCCTAACAGTGCTTGTACTTAATGAAAAGTTGATCTTAGATAAGTATTTAATGTCTGCCATATAGCAGGTGTTATTGGACTTTTTATTTTTTTGGTACTGGGAATCGAACTCATGACCTCATACTTGCCAGGCAGGTGCTGTGCTGCTGAGCTATATCCCCAATCCCTGTTATTTGATTTTTTTTTTTTTTTGATGGTGGAGGGGCTTGAACTCACTTTGTAGCCCAGGCAGGCCTCGAACTTGACAGCATCCTCCTGCCTCAGCCTCCTGAGTGCTGGGATTACAGGTGTACACTACCCTGCCCAGCCCATTATTTGATTCTTATTAGTAACTTCACCTGAAGGGCTCAAAGTAAAAAAAAAAAAAAAAAAAGTAAATTCTCATTTTTATGTAACAATGATATGTGGAAACATAAGATATGCCAAATGAAAGTATGTGGTAAGTTTTTATTGATTCTTAAGGGTAATTTATGTAATTTTTATTGGGTATTTTTATTGGAATTTCCTTTTGCAGTCTAACTTTAAAGAATAAAAGGAAAAATATTAGTTTTTCCTCACTCCATTATACAAAGTAATAGTGTTTTATTTAAAACACTATTTTAAAATTAAATATACCATTTTTTTCTGAAAAAAATTATTTGTTGTGGCTTTTATGGTCTTTTTCAAATACATTTTCAAATACATTTTGAGATTTTTACATAATTAATACTTAGTATTAAATATAGGAAAAAGTATATATCCAAAATTTCATTTAGATAGATGGAATAAATTCGAGGTAATTATCGTAACTGTAACTATAGTTTAAAAAACAATGTACTGTAGAATTGAAAATATCTAACAGTAGATTTTAAGGGCTGCCCCTACCAACAGCTGAAAGGTTCATGAGGTAATAAATGTTAACCAAATTGATTCAGCCACATATACATACATTCCATGATATATATACATGTGAAAACATCATGTTTACATACAATAGATTAAAATGATTTTGTCAACAAATAAATATAAAGAAACATAGCGAAGCTGAAAACATAAGGCAAAGAAAATAAGAAAAAGATAAGCACAGAAGAATATGAACTCTGTGCTTGGAGACAACCTGTTTGTCTTACTAGCAAAGCTGTCACACCGTGCCCCCAGTATCAGGAAATGGAAACCAGCGCTTCACACTGAGCTACATTCTCAGGCCTTTTCATAAAAAGATTCTGAGCTGGGCATGGTGGTGTATGCCTATAATCCCAGCACTAGAAAAAAAAATAGATTTTGAGTTAAGGTTTTACTAAATTGCCCAGGCTGGCCTTGAACTTGTGATTCTCCTTAGTGGTGCTCCCAAGTAACTGAGATTATAGGTACATGCCATGTTGTCTAATTTATGAAAAACATTTAAGAAACAAATAGTTAATGAAGATTGATACATGATCCAAAAAAGCAATTAGATAAAACTCCATTTTATAGAAACAGTACAACTGATAGGTCAGGGTTGGGCTACTTTTTCCCCTCTGAAGGAACTCCACAGGGGCCGGGGCTAGCACCCATACCTGCTTGCAGAGGTGAGGACCCAGGCGCTGTGACCTGGCCAGAGATGCTGATGGGTAGCATGATGTCATGAAAGGGAAATCTTCAGACATTAGAGACAGAACCTCTGGTTAAATTGAGCCTGTTGCACCATTTGGAGCAAAAAGGTAACTTTCTTCTGGGCCAGGACCGTCAGCTCAGAAGAGCGTCTGGTAGGGCGTGTGGCTAGAACCACAGTCTTCATTCTTAGAATTACTCAAGACTCCAAAAAACTTTATGTGTATGATATCTATTACTATTCACCATGTTAGCAGGGCATAGTGTTACACTCCTGTAATCCCAGCACTCGATAGAGAGAGAGGCAGGAGGATTGTTATGAATTTGAGACCAGCCTGGGTTACAAAGTGAGCTCAAGACCAGCCTGTACTGCATAGAGAGATCCTGTCTCAAAAAGCCAAAATAAATAAATAAATAAATACATACATTAGAAAAATTTTTAAAATTTTTTAAATTATTTTTATTAATTCACTTGAAATAGTGACAAATCCATTATACTTTTGTTTTGTTTTGTTTCGTTTTTTTACTTTTGATTTTGATTTTTGTTTAGTTTTGGGGGTTGGTTTGTTTGAGACAGGGTGTTGCTATGCAGCCCAAACTTCTGCCTCACGCTCCCAAGTGCTGGGATGACAGTCATACAACACCATACCCGACCTCCACTACATTTGGGTTTTTTTAAAGCAGGAAACATGCTTTTCCTGAGCAAGAGGCAGTGGTGGGTTCGGGGCGTCTCGATAGCGTCCGCCCCTGCTCCTGACTCACCGATGTTCGCTCTTTCCGAGGAACAAGAAGGTCAGGAAGCCAGCCTGCGCCATGGCGTTTAAGGGTACTGGAAAGACACCTGTGGAGCCAGAGGTGGCGATTCGCCGGATTAGGATTACCCTCACCAGCCCAGCCGCAAAGTGAAGTCGCTGGAAAAGGGGTGTGCTGACTTCATCAGAGGTGCAAAGGAAAAGAATCTCAAAGTGAAAGGACCTGTTCACATGCTTACTAAGACCTTGAGAATCACTACAAGAAAAACACCTTGTGGTGAAGGTTCTAAGATATGCGATGGCTTCCAGATGAGAATCCATAAGCAACTCACTGATTTGCACAGTCCTTCTGAGATTGTTAAAATAACAAATGTAAGTCACACATGGTATCACACTCGTGTCATCCTAGCGCTCGGGAGGCTGGGACAGGAGGATCCTCCTGAGTTCAAAGCCAGCCTAGGCTACATATGAAGACCCTACCCCAACCTCCTCCCAGTAAATAAAATAACTAATCCATATGTATGCACATATTCTACAACTGAGCCAACACTTCCAGTTCCAACTAATAACATACTTATGAAAACATTTTCTCAAAAATTACTGGGAAGAGTGACTTTGTTTTGCATATTAGTAGAAGACAATTGGATTGTACTATCTGCTTCTGCAATCTGTTCAGAATCACAAAGGTCACAAAGCACTAGGAAACTCCTCCACAAAGCCACTAGCCACTAGGAAACTCCTCCACACAGTGTCACAAAGCCACTAGGCCACAAAGCCACTAGGAAACTCCTCCACACAGTGTGAGAAAACAAATGGAAACAATGTCAAATCATGTCTACATATTATGCAGAAAATGGGGGTCTCTATTTGGTAGTCCAAGGAAGCTCTGAAAACAGACACAGCCCTGCCTAAAGCCACCCTACTCCCACAACTACCAGTTGGGTAGGCCTATAAATGCCTGTTTCTTTTTCCCTTAGGCCAGCAGAAATTGGGATTCTGCTACCTGCCAGGAGCAACAGGAAACAGAACTCTTCCCAGTTCCTTCAGGTATAAGAGAAAGGCTAAGTGCTGAGCTCAGTCCAGAAATGAAGCATCTCCTCTTTTCTCTCTCTGCTACTTCCCTCCTGCCTTCCACTTCTATTAAGTATCTCCTGAGTTACTGCTACTCTATTAATCAGATTCTTCTCTTCATGACAAACACACTTGATGTGGGTCTCAACTATACTTTCTGCCTCTGTAATAAAAATTCTGACTGTTCCTGAGTTCCCGGAGCTCTGATACTTAGCACACAGCACTGGACCCAGAAAGCCATGTAGCACCTGCCAACAGTACTCCACACCAAGCAACCCCTGCATGTCCTCTGCCTGATGACTATCTTGACTTTTAGAAACTGCACAACATACTTTTGGTTAACATCATTTAAGGAAAAACTAATTTATTATTTTTATGTATGAGTTTTAATTTTACATATTTACTAATTTTTTCTTTTTAGTTTGGTAACATTTTTTTGCCTTTTCTGTGGCAGGCATGGAACTCAGCACTTCATACATGCTAAGCACACCTTATATTCCCATCCTCTATTTTTTGTGGGACCTGGGAATTGAATTCAGGACCTTGTAACTGCCACGCAGGCACTGCACCGCTGAGCTGTACTCTGGCTTTTGTTAACATTTTAAATGGTTTTTTTAACTTATTGATTTTTCTTAAAAAGTACTTCTAAATTGAATATTTAAAAGATTGAAAAAAAAGTCACTAGATTATCTCTGAAATTAAAGCCAGAGTGACATCTAGTGGCTCCCTTGGCGGTGCATGCTTGCAATTGCAGTGCTTGGGAGGCTGACTTACAGGGACCACCGCAAATACAAGGCCAGCCTGGGCTACATAGTGAGTTCAAGGCCAGCTTGGACTACAAAGCAAGACCTGTATCAAACCAAAAAAAGAAAAGGTCATCATAGACAAGAAATGGTTAAAAAAAAAGAGAGAGAAATGGTTAAAATATACCTTTAGAAGGTTATTTTGTCTATCTTAGAAAGAATACCCCAGAACAATCCCAGATTGACAAAAATCAACCCTATTTCAAAACATGTGCAATCTATCCAGGCAATCTTCCAGAGACAGAAAAAGACATGTCTCCCATGTCCTCTTAATACTGGGAATTTATCCAGTGGCCTTGCCTTACCTCTGAACACCAGGAGGGAAACCAACTGCCTCCTTCGAAAGCAGCCCGCTTGGAAGAGTCTAAAAATGGCAAGATTCCTTTCAACTAATCAGGACCTGCCTGTCAGAACTCCTCCTGGAGTGCAGAATGTGGTCAAAGCTCCAACACAGCTGGCATTCGGGGGTCGGGAGGAGGTTGGCAAAGTACAGTGCCTGCCTCACCAATGATTTTTTTTTTTTTTTAGACAGAGTCTTGGTGTGTAAGTCAGGCTGCCCTTGAACTGCTATGCAGCTCCACCTGGCCTCCAACTCATGGCAATCAACCTTCTCACCCTCCTGGGTGTTGCGTTTACAGATGTATGGCCACCATACCCGGCTATCACCAACTATCACAGAATAATCACAGCACAATCAATTCAAAAGTCAAATGTCTAACCATTCCCCAAGATGATGGTAAGTTACATAAACTGCAAACATGTACTAATAAAATAAAAATTAAATAAAAACAAATGAAATGTGCTTTCCTTCCTTCCCCTAGCTCAAAAGTGAGGGCTGGCCCAAGGGATGATTTTTATTTTTCTTTATGTTTTGACACAACACCACTAAATTGTCATGGCTGGCCTTGATCCTCCTGCCTCTGCCTCCTGAGCTGGGACTGCAGGCGTGTGCCACAGTAAGTACTGGGCTAGAAGTTTCACAGGTGTCTATAGCTGTCAAAGCTCACCATGGTACACTGTACATGGACCACTCTTCTTTAGTCACAGACCTGTGAACCCTATTGTCACCTTCAGGGTTTGGCTCAGCTCTGCTCACATTGTCAGACGCCACCACACTTCCTCCTTCCTGGCTGCATTTGGCTCCTTAGTGCCAGCCCTCTGCTCTGGTGTGTATCTATAGCGGGGCTTCTCTTATGAGGACAGGGTTTGGGGTATTCAGTTCACTGGTGCGCCAGGTTTACAGCTGGGGCTCAATACTTACTGAATAAATTGAAGGTTTTTAATTAAATTTATTTTCTTCTGTGTCTGTAGGGAGAGACTATCAGAATTTTAACTATGTAGTCATTACTATTTTATGCACTGTCTACTTGCAAAAATTATTGGAGATGATGCACCATTTATTCCTCTCACATTATAAATTTGAGTTACTTGTATTTGTTGGGCTCTATACAAAGCCTTGGGGAAATATAGCTGCCCAATAAGGCATAAAATAAAAAGTCTAAAGCTGTAATTGGGAAAAGAAATTACCTACACCAAAAATCCAGGCTACTCTGTGAGTCTGGTTTTACACTACATTACTCATGGACTCCGCCCCTGTGAAGCTCTGTCAGGCCCAGTGTGGCGCCTGCCCAACATGGCACTGGACCCAGGAACCACAGTGTGTCCCTCTAATACTGACTTCTGCGTTCTTCTTCCAAGCCTGAATTGAATGTCCAGTTTTTCCTCAAGCACCAATGTTGCCCCAATCAGCTATCAATATGTAATTCTGTCTTCCAACTCCACCCCCTAGTCAAACCTAATAAAAGCCCAAAGGCTTGTGTACCTCAGAGGGATCTTGCACTCTTCTGCAGCATTCATTCCCCTGCCTGCAATAAAGACCTTTTTCCTTTTCTGCCTGTTTCTCTCTACTATGCCAAGAAAACCTTACAATTACTTTTTGAAGATCTTTATTACAAGACATTTAAGGTCTAAGTAAGAAAGGAAATACAATGGTTAAAATAATTTTCTATAATTTACCTTACATGCTAAGAAAAATCATTTACAAAACTGGTTATTTTCAGTGAGCAAAGACTTTCTGAACTAAGCAAATTGTGAAATAAATTTCCAGTGATCCTACATTTACATCTGAAGGCTATATATACAGTTTTTTCTTTTTGTGTTTTTAGGCAGGGTCTCACTATGTAGTTCAGTCTGGCCTGGAACTCAGTATATAGCCCATGCTGCCTCAAACTCCCCAGTGATCCTCTTGCCTCAGCCAACCATGTGTTGGGATGACAGGCATGCACCACCATGCCCTACAGATCGAGCTTTTTAACTGCCAAGCTCTTCCCCACTTAGACTGACAACATTAGAAAAGACATTGGTTCCTTAAAGGCAGATGTGGAGCTTTTTGCTATCTTCTAATGCCCAGCATAGGCTTTGGCCTGGAGCTGAACCAATGATAGGAGACAAAATAAGCCCAGACTCACACTGACTATTACCCAGAGTCCTTGGTGACTTGGACCCTGTTTGGACAGACAGCCCCCTTTCCCATATCACCGTTTGTGGTGTCCCTGCTGTTCATGCTGCACTGGCCTCTTGGCTGATTCTCTAGCACACCAAGCACAGGCCTGAAACGGCCAGCCTCACCTCATCCAGTCTCCCTCCCGAGACTGCTGCCTTGGCTTCCACACTGCAGTCTCCACACTCAACCAGCTGTGCATTTCAACCCACCTGCATGGGCATTGATCATCCTCCTCTGAGAGAATGAGAGGATGTGTACCTAGCTAGGGGGAACTCTCCTGACTTATCTTCAAAATCTACATTTGGGATGTGGCAGGTGCGCCTCAGATATTTGTGGAATGCATGAGTTGTAAAGAAACTCTGAACAGGGCTGGGGATTTAGCTCAGAGGCATGGTACCTGCCTGGCAAGCATGAGGTTGTGAGTTTGACCCCTGGTACCAAAAAGAAAAAAAAAAAAAAAGAAACTCTGAATCCCTTCCTTGATCTTTAAACTCTTTTAAAATAAGTTAAGAAGCTGGGGGTTTGTTTTGTTTTGTTGCTCTGTGCATACATGTGTGTGTGTGTGTGTGTGTGTTCATGTTACAGAGAATTAAATCCAAAGCCTCTCAATAGACATATACTCAAGCTACACCTCCACCCCTTTTTAAAAAAATTTAAAATTTGCTAAATTCCCCAGATTGGCTTCATACTTATGACCCCTGTGCCTCAGCATTCGGAGGAGCAGCTGAGATTATAGGTGTGAGCCACAGTGCCCAACCAAGAAACTGTTAAATATTTTTAAAATACCATAAAGCAAATATATAAGATATTTGAAAATGCAAACTCCTTTGTAATAATATCAGATGCACACTTCTTATACAGAAATGTAGGGGCTGGGGATTTAGCTTAGCAGCGTAAGTGCCCACCTTGCAAGAGTGCAGTCGTGAGTTTGATCCCCAGTACCAAAAAAAAAAAAAGATGCTTCAGAAATGTAGGCTTAGTTTTATGCTATTCTAATCAACACATATCTTTTAATTAAAGGCTTCACAAAAAAAAATTAAAGGCTTCACAAAGAAAAGGAAAAAACTTTGTGGTAGAAATGCAAAATAAGGCACCAGTGGAAATCATGAAATTTTTATACTTTGGAAATGCTCTCGTGTTTTGACAGAAAAAAATCAGACATTCCTTTTTGTCAGCAGGGCATGGTGGTACACACCTCTGACCCCAGCACTAGAGGAGGATGAGGCAGGAGAATCCAAGTGAGTTCAACTATGCCAGCCTGGGCCACACAATGGGTTCAAGGCCAGTTTGAACTACACAGTGAGGCCCTGTCCCTTTACCTTGCCCCCCCCCAAGTTTGCTTTCTGTCTAGTCTCAAAATCTAAACCATTTACCTTTCTACTTAATATTTATGATCTCATTTCCTGTTACATATTTGATTCTATAATTCTAGATGTTTGAGAATTAATAAATGAAGTTAAAGGTATGATAAAAAGTAAACTATTTCAATACTATTTTCATTATATATGTAACTACATTACATAATGAAGGATTTATTAATATTGCTAAATGATTTCTGCATAAAAGTAACTGCTCTGGAGTCTGCATACTGTGGTAGATACCTAAAAGAATTAAAGGCGTAGGCTAGCCACATGATTGTAATTCCAGCACTCGGGAGGCTGAGACAGGAGGATTGCCACGAGTGTGAGGCCAGCCTGGCTACCTAAGTGAGCTGAAGGCCAGCCTGCACTACATAGTGAAACCCAATGTCAAAAGAAAGGAAAAGGAAAAAACAACAACAACAACAAAAAAAAAACAAGCACACGGTGCCTCTTTGAGACTCCCCCTTTTCCGGGTACCTTCCACAAGAACCTGATCTGCGAGCCCGGTGTGGGGTCTCACACTGCTGCGTTCTCAGTGAGGCGACGACAGGGACTCTCTGAAGCTGGGGCGAGACCCTCCTCACAGGCAGAGGTCGGATCTCCGGGTGACAGCCGGTCTGTAGCTAGCCGCGCCCCAGCCCGGCTCACCGGCGCGAGACTAGGCGGACTGAAGGGCGGGCCATACCGCGCGTGGGTGGGCCCTGGGGGCAGGGGCGGGTCAGCGGGCCCCGGCGCAGGTCAGGGACTAGCCTAAATGGGCGCTCGGTTTCCCGGACGACGGCGTCGGGGAAAAGACTGTGAACGCAATGCCCCGCCCCATCCCCGCCCTCCGGTTCCCGCCCCTCCAGAAGCTCCGCCCCGTGACCCTCCAATCTCGCCTCCTTCCTCTGGGCCCCGCCTCCCCGTGACCCCGTGACCCCGTGACTCCGTGACCCCGCCCCGCGCCGCCAACGGTCGCGGGCCCGCGCTGTGGAGCGCCGCTAGGTGGCGCGCGGCGGAGCGTCGGCTGGGCGCGGCGCGGCGCGGCGCGTCGGGCTCGGGCGCGGGGCAGCCGTCCTTCCCCGACCCGCGGCGCCCGCCGAGATGCGGTACGTCTCTTAGGACGAGGTGCGGCGGCAGGGAGCGGGCGGCGCGGCCGGGCGGGAGGCCTCGTAGGCGGGGCTCGAAGTGCCGCCTGTCGGCGCCCGCGGCTGGCTGTGCCCGGCGGTTCGCGTCCCATCGCTGCGGCACCGGGCCGGGGTCCCCGCAGCCTGCTCAGAGGTCCAGGGTGTGCGGGAAACCCCGTTCCCACGGCACAGCCAACGCCTGTCCTGAGGAAACGTGGAGGGTGACGGACGGCCTCTTAGCCAAAATGGGACTCGTTTTCTTACTGTACCGATGTTGACTCCAGGACCTTCTCACTGAGCTACATCCCCGGCCATTCTAAATTTTTTCTAGGACAGGATCTCTTTAAATTGCGCAGGGTGAGCTGGAACTTGTGCTCCTTCTGCCTCAGCCTCCCGGAGTGCTGGCGTACAGCCGTGCCGCGGCTGTGTTTAAACGCCGTGCGGGAGCCTTTTTGACTTTTATTTCTCAGTAATAGGCTTTAGAATTGTCTTTCTCCACTTAAGAGCATTAATCAGAAACACGCGTTCTTGGGCAGGGGTTGAAGCTCAGTGGTAAAGCACTAGCCTGTAAGTACCGAGTCCCCAGACCCGGATGGGGAGAAGCCCGAAAAGACCCTGTGCCCCCCCCCCCCAAATCAAACTCCGCCCGGGTGCACGCTCGGGCTGTTGAGGTTTTGTTCGTGCATCGGGCTGTACTTTCCGGTCGGGTGAAAACAGGAGAGAAGTCAGATGGGCTGTTGGGCTTGAGGCTGGCTACCGCTCCCTAGTGCTTCTCTGGGCAGCAGATTCTGCGGGAAAGGTCCAGCCGCTTCTGCAGAGCCCAGGGACCAGCCAGATGGTACTGCCTGTGATGTGGGGTCGGGAAGTGCCGAGAGGTGTCTGGCCTTTTTGCCACACTTACTTGGTTTTAATTTTAACACAGTTATCTGTGTTGTGGATAAAATGATTTCACCATAGATTATCACACGCCCAGAATAAGCTGGGGACACCAGTTTGACAAAGCGTTTGCTGTTGTGCTTTCACAGTGAGGATTGTTTAGTATGTTAGGGGCACCCACATTCAAACTCCACCATTAAGTAAATAGGAGGGCCCTTTTTTGATCTACCTGTCTCCGAAGTCGGTGACTCCAAATTGTATGGTCTAGTATACTGAATATTGGCATCAAATATACGGGTCCTAATTCCTGTAATTTGTAAATGTTGTGTGGGAAAAGGAGTGCGTTTCAGATTAAGCCAAGGATCTTGAAATGGGGAAGATAAATTATCTGGGTATGCCCAATACAAACAGCACTCTGGGAGAGTGGCAGAGGAAGAACTGTACAAAGCTGGTAGGTGTGGGGCTGAGGATTTAGCTCAGCGGCATAAGCACCTGCCTGGCAAGCTCGAGGTCATGAGTTCGATCCTTGGTATCAAAAAAAAAAAAAAAAGAAGTTGGTAGGTATGTCATTTGTTGTTCCTGGGACAAAACACTTGATCCTCACAAGTTAAGGAGGAAAAGTTTATTTTAGCTCACAGTTTGTAGAAGTTTCACTCCATAATCAGCTAGCTCCAGGGCAGGGCAATATGGCAGAGGAGATGGCAGAGAAACAATCCATGGCAGGGTGAGCAAGAAGGCAGAGGGTTTTATTTCATCCAGGCTACAAGCCTATTAGAGGGTGCCACCCACATTCAGTGTGGACCTTCCCATTCCCCACACCTAGAACTATACTAAACCGATCAGTGGACTAATCCAGTTATTACACCCATCATCCAGCAACCCGCAAATCCCCACGTAACAGGGCTTGAGGCTTGTTGGGGGGGCATCTAGTACAAGCCATGGCACGCTATGACCCAGAGCCTGGGACTGGAGAGATGTGCCATATGTGAAAGCATGCTGGTGGCCAGAGCTGAAGGTGGAATGATTTCCTCCTAGACTCTCAAGGGGAACAAAGCTCTGTGAATGTCTTGATTTTAGCTCTGTGTGACTGATTTTTGAACTTCCAGCCTCCAGTACTATGAGAAAACAAATTGCTGTTATTTTGTTTATTTGTTTTTGGTACCGGGAGTCAAACTCATGACTTTGCCCTTGCCGGGCAGGTGCTGTGCTGCTGAACTACATCCTTTGGCCCATGCTATTGTTTTAAACAAGTTTGAGGTTAAGTTTATGGCAACTACAAAAACCTAATATATAAATCAGT
>PVJX010024722.1:12252-27849 GCA_004027295.1 Dolichotis patagonum | reverse complement strand
TTAATTTCTAGAGAGAGTTTTGCAGGATACATCAATCTGGGCTGGAGATTGTTCTCCTTCAGTACTTGAATTACTTTACTCCAAGCTCTTCTTGACCTGATGGTCTGTATCGAGAAGTCTGCTGTGATTTTGATGGGTTTTCCTTTATAGGTGATCTGTTTCTTTTCTCTGATGGCTTTTAATATTCTGTTCTTATATTTAATTTCTGGGATCTTGATTATTATGTGTCTGGGTGTAGCTCTGTTTTGGTTGTAGGTGGCTGGAGTTCTGTATGGTTCACACCTCTGCATATCATTTCTTTTTTCTATGCTTGGGAAATTTTCTTCAATAATTTCTGTGAATAGCTGTTGTAATTCCTCTGTTTTGATTCCTGCTTCTTCATTCACATGCTTTATTCTTAAGTTATAGATCCTCTTGTCATCTTCCAGTGTTTGTATCTTTACTGCCTGCTCCCTTGTTATTTTTAAGAGATCTTCCCTTTCATGATCACACATTGTAAGCCTGTGTTCAATTTTTGATAGTCTATCTTTGGTTTCTTTCAAGCAGTTTTGCCAGTTTTCTATGGAGTCTTTAGTTTCCTGATAATCTATATCAATCTGCTTCATGAATTCTAGGTTTTTTCTGTATTCTTCATTAAAATTTTCTCTCCTTTTGTGTTCCTCCATTCTTCTGTCTGTGTCTTCTTGAGAGGTGCCCAGCCCTTCTTTTATTAATCTACTTATCTCTTGTTTAATTTGAATTAATATTTCAACTTTGGTCCCGCTTATGAGGTCCTGAAGATATCTCTTTATGTCCACTAACGCTGTGTTTGATGTTGAATTTTTGCTGCCCTCAGTCTCTTTTGTATTTACCTCTCCTGGATCAATGTTCTCAGGGTTGGGGGCTGGGAGTGTTTTCTTATTTCTCCCTTTCGTCATGTTTTTGGTTCCTTCCATACAAGTGTACAGTGTAATTCCCAGGCCCTTTTCTTGTTGTTTAAGGCTCCTCTAGAGGGCACAGGCTCAGAGATTTAGCCCTCTTCAATAGGTTAGCAGAGATTAGAGTTCACCCACTGGCAGTGTGCGCTAGCTCCTCCCTTTTGGGCCAGTCAACCTTTGCAGGCCTTCACTGTGTCAGTGTGCACTGATCTCAGGGAAGTAACTGGGTTCCCGCCAGGGGCGTGGCCTAGTCTAAGCAGATTCCACCAATCCGCTCAGTGAGGGAGCAACCAGCTGAAGCCACTTCCTTAAGGAGTTAGGGCTGTCCTGCCCAAATCCAACATGTTGTCCAGTCGGTTTCCCCTTTCCCATGGGAGGGTCTTATTCCCATCACTCACTGCATCCCCGAGAACTGCTGGGCTCCCCGACCTCCGACTTCAGCGCGTCTGCATTGGGAATTCACGGTGCCTCTGGGTGGGTCGTGTGCAGAGCCCGTCCCGGCGAGTTGCATGCAGGGCTGTTCAGCTCCTCGCTCTGGTGGCTCAAGGCAGTCGCTTCGGCACGGATTGCTTGTTCAGGTTGGGCAGGAATTCAGGCGCCTCGAGGAGGGTGCTTTGCTCGCTGATCTTATCTTCACTAATAGTAGCCCCAGGACTTCATATTCGAGCGGTTTTTTGCACTTTAGTTTCTTCGTGGGTTGTGAGAGTCTATCGCTCTTTGTTTGGGTCTCTCCAGGGTGTTTTATTCTGGCATTTGAGCTGTCTCTCTCAGAGAGGGTCTCTCTCCTGCTACCTACCAGTCTGTCATCTTGTCTCACTCCCATGAAGTATTTCTTCACAGGAGATAAGTGGTCTTTGAGAAATGGTGCATCTACTATTTTCATAATGTGTGGCCTATTGCTCATTCCTTCTTTTTTTTAAATTTCATGGAGAAAAGGTAAAAGAAAATTTCATAGCAAAGTTATAAGAGAATAATAGTAGTTAATATATTGCATATTACTATCTTTAAAGTAGTTAGAGTAAAAGATAATGGCATAAAAATTATCTAATCAATAGCACAAATCTTCCTTTTCTATGAACTAAGAGACACTAATAGTATAACTGATTTGCATCTTTCTCTCTCTATCACTCATTCTTGATCTATGCTGCCTATGTTCTTGGATAGTGCATTCTCATTCAAGAATGAAAGAACAAAATCAGTTTATTATTTATTATGCTTTATTCATAAGGTTCATGTTTGCCTCAGAAATAAAGAATTGATAGAATGTATTATTTCCAAATTTCTAAAATATGATTTCTATTGTCTCAATAGTGCCAAATTCTTAAAAAATTTCACTACTCAATGTGATCAATTGCGATGGGACCTTTTAATAATTTTTTATGAAAAATAATCAATATCATTTCATGTTCAACTGGTTATTGAATTCTGATGTACAAAATTCTATGTTTTTCCCTTTCTTTCTTCTGAAAATTCCAAAACTTTCCATTTTGCATAATTGATGCATTACTTTGTTTCTTTTAGGTAATACAACAAGTAGTTTTTCACTTAGCCTTCTATTATTGATGTTGATATTATTGATGTTGTTTCTCCTGTTCCCTCATTCTAACTTAACTTCTTTTTAAAAAGTTTTTTTCATGTCTTGGTTTTGTCTATCATTCTATTTTTTTTCTAGTGATAATAAAGTTTCAAAACTTAAAATCTAACAGCAATGTTATATTCTTCCCCCTTCATATGCAAAAACATTATCAATCTGCTTAACAAAGGATAAAACAAAATTAGTACACAAAGAAGCAGTGATTTGGACTCTATATGAATTCTGCCTTAATCTTGTATTTATCAGTAATTATCTTTTTCAGTATTTATTTAATCTATTTTTGATTGGTTTCTCAAGGAGCTATTTAAGCAGCAATTGGCCACAATTTAGTGTGTCCTGGCTTTAATATATTTTTATAAAGGTGGACTCCAATTCTGTTTAAAAGGCTCAAGAGTGTCTTTAAACTAAGTATTCCCCTCTTTAGAAATCCTATCATATATATATATATATATATATATATATATATATATATATATATATATATATCTTTTTACCTTTAAAAGTAAAAATAAGCCACCTTAAAATGTCTCTTCTTTTGGTCAGCACAAACTCATTCCAAGAATCATTCCAGCCTATGAAGCTCTTATTCTCTTCAATTACTGCCCCTCTTCTTTTGGGGGGAGGTATACTCTCTTGCTGTGTCCTGATCCCACCTTTGGGGATGTTCTGTCAGGTCTCTTGCTTTCTAAATTCACTCTTTCAACCTTCAATGAGCTAGCAAGGCATGACAAAGGAAAGTCATTCAACAGTTTTTCTTCCTAATCTTAACGCCTTATTTTTCAAAGGCATTTCTCACAAATGCTTCTGCTTCGTATCTGATCTGAAGGAAAGAGTATCTCACAGAGCAGCCCTTAAGCGCTTGCCAATTAAGTCTGAGCTATCTCCTATCATGTTTTGGATTTCCTTTTGAAGTAGAATTTCTGTGGCTCAGATCTATTAAATTGCACTCTTTACATTGCCATTTATGCCACAAGGCGTTTGTGACCTCTGGTTATATTTTTTGAGATGAATTTTCATAGAATATATGACTTCAATTTTGAATTGTCAGTCTTTTTTTTTCCCATATAAGAAAGAGGGCAGAAAGGGTATTCCATTTTCTGAAAAGAAAGCTGATATATAACATATAATAGTTTTACAACCTCTCAAACCTTATGGAAAATATAGAAAAACACATGTAATATGTTTACAAAAGACCTCAGAATAGAAAAAGAATATGCAGAATGAATCATTGAGTATAGCACCTACTTCCTAAAATTGTTCTGAACCTCTAAGCCATAGAACATGTTATAAAATTTGTGTATAACATATGGTGTATAAATACTGACTTTCTGTTAGTTGGACATGGTGCTAATAAAGATGTAAAATTTAAAATTCAATATCAACATTTTTTTCCCTTTTTAAAGGAAAATATCATCAATCTGTTTTAACACTGAAAAAACCAAAAATATTAGATAAAAATGCAATGAAGAGAAGATTTTTATTTCTGGAAAGATGGAATTTGTTCATATTCATTCTTTCTTCTATATATAATTAAAAATCTTGGACAATACATAAAAATTAAAAGAGTGACAGGGGAATCAAACCATCTAAAAATGTCAGGACCTGGGAAAGGACCTGGTGGTTAGTTCCTTGGATCTTTTTTTTTAAACCTTAAATGTCATAGACATGGAGCTAAAGTCACCCAGCTAAAGTCTCAATATGTAAACCTGCTCCCTCCAGCTAAAGGACAAGGAAAAGGACAGACTTATATGGAAAAAAATTAGATAGCTGTTACGTCCTTTTAGAAAGCACCACAGAAAAAACTGTGGCCTCTGGAAGTAAGTGTTCAGTGGGGAGTCAAGAGCCTTCCTCACCAGTACCAGTGGGGTGATTTCAGAGGAGGCAGATAGGGAGCAGACACTGTCACCCTTCTAGGCCAGTGAGAGCTCCTTCCCACAGCAGTGTCAGGAGAGTCCACTGTAGAGAATGGATTTCCTATACAGTGAACAGCAATGAAGCAGCATTTATCTCCACAGAGCTGTAACTCAAAAACCTTCTTCCCTTGTAGGGTTATGGAGGATCTAGAGATAGTGAGATTATCCTAAACTCCAATCTCCATCTCTGTTCAGACATGATGAAGAACCCTCACCTTGGTTGTTAGTAGAGGCCAAATTGAAAAGTTAGACTTCTACCTTTACTCAGAAGTGCTGTCGTAACGTCATCTTTTCACATGGCAGAGTGAGAACTGAGAAAGCCAGATAAAATAAAATGATTTAATAAAACAGAATTTGCAAACATGCTGCTCAAAATATCTGAGTATAAATTTTTAAAATAATGATTAATTATTCTGAGAAACAGAAGATCTGAAACTGAATTGTAAAAGATTAACAATAATTCATCACTGAGAAGACAGAGATATTAGAGTTATTTGACAAAAGTTTTAAAATAAGCAGCTGAAAGATTTCAAGGAGCAACTGTGGACACTAGAAACAAATACAAAAAATGACAAAAACAGAAAACAAACGAGCAAAAGAATGACAAAAACAGCAAAGAAATGAGCAAAAACATTTTAGAACTGAAAATACACAAAACAAAATAAGAACTATCAGTGGCTGGTTGAAAAGCAGAATGAAGAAGGCAATGGAGGAGTGGTAGAACTGGGAGATAAAGCAATAGAAATTGCCCAATCCAAATAGCAAAAAGACTGAAAAAAGTGAGTCAAATCGCAGGCAGTTTAGGATTGGAATAGAAGATTTAACGTCTGTGTCATAAAGGAGCCAAAAGAGATCAAGGTTAAAGAAGTATTTGAATAAATAGTATCTAAAATCTTCTCAAATGTGAAAGATATAAATCTACAGCTTCAAGAAGCTGATCAGTCTACAAACCATATGAATCTAAACATATCCACATCAACCTTCCAGCTCATCTCTTTGAGAGTAAGATGCCTCCAAACTTTTATAAAGTATATGTTAGGTGAAATTTTTATTCAAGGTTTCTCATACTAGTTGATTATCATTTAATCTATTTTGTTTATTCAGTAATGAGTAATTATTTTAAAGATAATCTTTATTTTTCAAAAGTTTTGTGTTGACATTTTAATACTAATTTTTTCTTGTCATGACATCCATATTTATGATTAGGATTATGATTTGTTTTAATCAGATAGGAAAATAGCCTTTAAGGGTAGCACATTAGACCTGCTTGATTTTTTATACAATGTATTTTTATTGGTTTTTGATTTATTATCAAGAAATAGCCTGAAATGTTATTTAAATTTTTGCTTCTATAATATTGAGCAATTTGCATCCAGGCTGGCAAATGTTTATTTAAAAAACTTAATTACATCTCTTTAATTATAATTTAATTATAAGTTTAATTGAACCAATTGAGCTTTTTTTATACCTTGAAGATGAACTTGAGAACTTAAAGTGTCATACAGTGTGGTCAGTAATATGGTTTCTGACAAACGTAACTTTTATATACTGATGAGCATATATTTGGAAAAACATGCAGTGTTTTAATAGTTTAAAGCCTCTCAAGGTGCATTTTGATTAACACTATTTCCTTAATATATTCCTGTGAAGTACACCAGTGGGACAAAATGTTTAAGAAACACAAATAAACTTTTAAAGTTGCCAATGATTCAATTTAACATAAGTTTCTTTGGTATTTGCATACACAGATTGTATTATTTATAATTAGCTTTCTTAGTCATGTATTTGTAGCTTTCTAAATCCCTCAGGATCCTTCTGTTTGTCGAAAAGTTCAGTCACATTTGACAACACCAATCTGGCATTTAAATGTGATAAATGTAGATACCACACTCATTCTTCACATAACATATACAAAGTGACAGAGAGGAGACTGTCTACCTTGTGACTGCTATTACATTTACCTGTGGGTCTCAGTAGAGAAGAAGTTCTTGGATTCTCTATGATTTTGAGAGTATCTGAATTGTTCCAGTGAATTTTCATCTAAAAGAGGAAAAGATAATGTATATTATATGTTCATTGTTCCCGGAAAACACAGTAGTCAATTTGTTTTAATTATGTTCAGTGAATCTGTATGAAATGGGAATACACTTTAAATATTGCTTTAACAAAAGTGAAGACTCTCAATGGCTTAAGTCTAAGTAATTTTTATACAGTGCTGCCTCAGTGTATTATGACTCCTTACCTAATTATAAAGCCATAAATTTGCTCTATCAAACGAAGTTCTTAAAGAGACCAATACAGTCAACTTTTCTCCTAATTATGTGTTTTTGTCTGCTTATACAAAGCTCCAACCTTTTGTTGCAAGTAGCTGAAAAATTTCCATTTCTTGTTCTTACTATAATGATTAGAAAATACCTTCACGATCCTTTGCTGTTTAATTTCAGTGTATTCCTGTTATTAGTATTTCATTTCAGCCACCAGTGTACTCCTGACAGCCATATTTGTTGCTAATATTTTCCATGTATGTATTGTCCTTAAATTATTTAAGAAGATGTGAAAATTTCATATTTTTAGCTTATTTCTTGATAAGATATCTTTGTGTCAGCAACTACTCAGCCATGGATCCAGATCAAATTGGAAACATGTCTAGCACATTAAGGAGTAAATTATTAACTGCATTGTGTTAAAATCTGTTTGATGAGGATAAATACACATATGTTCAAATTCTCCAACTCTTTCAATGACTATAAGAAAACAGCAGGAAAGAAAATAACAATAATTCAGGTAACAAAACTTGATACAAAACGCGGTTTGAACAAATAATAATCTTGAAGAATGGGTGCTAGAATATCACAGGCCATAATTTAATACTAATTTTTCACTTTTACTCAGGGAGTTCACAATTACATAAAAAGATAATCACAAAATGACAACTAAGAATTTCAGAACAAAAGGGCAATTAACTCTTAGCTGTTTGTGATGATTTAGATTGTTGACTTGATTGGCTTGACATACACCTAGAAGATTAGTAAAGCACAGTTCTGGGTGTGCCTGCATGGGATACAGGCACATGACCTTGGGAACTGCATGTCCTCCCTGGCCCTTACTCTGGCTCCTCCTCTGCACTCTGTCTCCTGGCTACCATGAGGTTAGGAGCTTTACTAATAGATCCTGCCCTTCTGCCACGATGGCTCTGCCTTGAATTCCGCTGGTCATGGACGAAGACTTCTGAAACGCTGAGCCAAACAAACATTTTCCCCTTTAAGTTGTTTGTATTGAGTATTTTGTCCCAGCAGTGAACTGCTATATGTGGCATTGTTTTTTTAAGTGACTTCCTAGTTTGCGTGGGTCCTTCCAGTTTTAGCAATGACAGTTCTACATCTTTGGAAATACCTCTGAACTAGGCAAACCGGGATAGTTAGGACTCATGAAAGGAGGTAATTAAATTAATTACAGCTTCCTAGTTCATTTCATTTGCATAGATGCAATTGTTTTAAGATAAAATAATATTAAGTATATATTAATTTTAAAATATTTGACTTGGGAATCATCAAATTTATCTCAAATCATCTTTTTTAACAAGTAATTTTTCAGTGAAAAACCTTGTCTTGAACATTTAGTAACTAAATTTGAGGTTGTAACTAAAATGGAGTTTTAAAGCCCTGTTGTAGTATAAAATAACAAATGTCAATCAAAACTTGCCTGTGTTCTAAACACTTTGCTAAACTAAAATGGTAAGATAAATAAAGTACAATCTTTTTTGTTAGGAGCTTGCAGCTCCAAGTTTTCAAGTTTCTATGGAAACAACTTTGAAACTTTAATAATCAGAGAAGATAATTAATTGTATATTCACTTATGTACTCAGAATATCTATAATGAGTTATAGTTAACAAAAATTGATTTTTAACACATATAATGTAGTGTGATGCTAATTTTTAGTCTTAGTCTTAAAATGAGCTGTCATTCCTTGCAAAAGAATTTTATTTAGACCAGTTAAATACTGATTCTCAAAAAGTAACAAATACTTGAACTTCTGTATGCAGGAGTCGAATAATCCCATTAAAGACAGTAAAAAATGAGAAATATACAAATATCTAAGAAATAGCCTCAGAAAGCAACAAGCATGCTTATAAGATTGATGATGTTCCTAATCTGGTTACAAGATACTTGGTACATGTATGATACTCTCTCTTGCAAATAATGTTACAAATTTTGATTTAAGTTTTAGATCAGCCTAAATAAACTAATTTTGTAACTATTATTGACAAAAATTTTAAACTGATAACAAAACATGCTTTGTAATGACAGAGAAGATCCAAAAAGTATGCACAAATAGAAGTTATGTTTTAGATTTCTCCACTCACAAGTATGATGTTTGGACCATGCAGATAAGTTCATGTCATTTCCCTATACACATACATCACACACACACACACACACACACACACACACACACACATATACATATATGTATGAGTATATATATATATATACATATATATATACTCATACATATTTACAGCTTAATCTCTTTGTTGGATATTCATTGCTTCAAAGTTTAAAATCAAAATGTTAATCATATCCTGAATTTCCTCCATGATTGGCTATCAACTTCCTTCCATAGGATTCAGTTAGTTTCTTTTTACTTGCTTCCTGTCTTTACGATAGCTTTCTTTATGTTGTTTGATCCTTTTGTTATTGCTTCCTGTCACCTTCTCATTTTTTGGTTAATACTTAGCCTTCAGTCTTGTGGTAAGCATTACTGACGTGACCCGTCCCTCAGTCTTGGTTGGATATCTTTGCTTATATTGTTTCATAGATCCCTATTCCATTAGTTGATAACATTCACCTGAGGTGTTTTGTTTTGTCTTTATAACTTTATTAGAGTGAATATTTAGTTAACGTTTCTTCTGAATTAGTTTTAAGCTATATGAGGTCACGGGTCATGTCTGGGTTGGTTTCTCACTGTGTAATCATTGTGTAGTTCTAGTTTCTTATTTGAATAAATAAATAGTTAAAATTCTGTCTTTCATTCTGGCATTTGAAGCATAGTAGATTAATAAGGCAATAAAATTGAAAGTAACTACATAGTGACTTTAAAGTGAATATCAGAAGCATGTTAAAATTTTAGAGAATGATGTCATTTCCTTATTGCTAATTTTGTTTCTAAATTCAACACTTTCCTTTACCTTGTTATAGATAGATGCTCATTACCCTGGTAAAATTCACGAACCATAATTGAGGTGAATTTTTTCCCCTTAACTTACAAAATGTTTTAATCAAAGCAAGGAGCAAACCTTTTCAAGACATTAGATAATACTCAGAAGTGGGAGGAATAGATTTAGCATAATGAATATTAGTATAATTGCTATTAAGTGGCATTTGATAATTTGAGAGTGGTTGATAATTGAGTTTTTTGAAGATGGACAAATGATACTGAGCCAGGTCATTCTCCCTAGCCAGTGAACACTTATCTCATTTACATCCTCACCTGGAAGGAGCTGGAGTTAGGACAGAAAGGAAAAAATAATCTGCCCTTTATTTGTACAGAACCCAAATAACATAGGTACAAATTTTTTTTAATAATGAGATGGATAGCTGTGTGTGTATCTTATAAACCAGTTAAATTAAAAATAATAGGTAAAACTACTGTCAGTGCTTTTAAATAATAAAATGTAGCCCCACATTAGATGTAAATGTCAAAACCTGATGAACACTGAATTGAAAATATGGACTTCTCCATTAGAAAGTTGATCAAATAATATAGAATTCAGTATAATGGCTTGAATTCTACATAGTGCAATTTGACCTAATATACAAATGAATACAACAGAAAAATACTTATGTGTAAATTCTGTGACCCAAAGATAAATAAATGTCAATTATACTTTTAATGACCATCCCAGATGGTAATTAGTAGCTTCCCATAGAATACCATTTCAATGTTCAGTTATACCACATCTTAGTTACTTTTCTCATTGCTGAGACACAATGCCCAACATCCAAAGTTAAAGGGAAAAATATTTATTTAGCTCACAGTTTGTGGTGGTTTCAGTTCATAATTGGCTGGATCCAGGGCAGACCAAGGGGCAGCAGTTCTTGGTGGCAGAAGACAGCAAAAGCAAGCAAGTATACAAAGGGGGAAGCAAGCCTCTTTATGTCCTTTTTATCTTACTGAGATTAGGACAGTACCAATCCAATCAGGGGACTGATCCAGCAATCACCTACCCTTAATCCCAGAACTCTTAATCCTAGTGCTAAACCATGAATGAATTTAGTTACTTCCAAAAAAGCTCCATCTAAAAGTACGTGAGACTTTGGCGGAACATCCAGACGTAAACCCTAACATAGTCAAACATTATTGGGGTTTATCTAGATTCTCTTGGGGACATTTTCAGACTCCTATAATTTTATAAGTCTTTTGTGAGGGTAGTAGGCAATGTTAAACAGTCTTTTTATGATTAATATTATATTTGAATATGCCTTTGGAACATTCGGTTAGGAGAGGTAAGCTAAGAGGTATGGTATGTAAGCACAAAATAACTTCCATTCTCTTGAATATTTTTGTTATTTCTTGAATAATACCATTTAGTCTTCACAGACCCTAACTTTTTGGTTCTTGGGTCTCTTCCATGTCAAGTAAGTACCATTGATTTCATCCCCAACTTTGAGCCCATTTAAAATGTGAAAGAATGGGCTCGGGATTTAGCTCAGCAGCATAAGTGCCTGCCCTGCAAGCATGAGGTTGTGAGTTCAATCCCAAGTACCAAAAAAAAAAAAAAAGTGAGAGAAGTTTAATGTGTATCAGCCTAGACTAGGCATGACACTACAATTAGTAAAGCCAGGTAATGGGTATATGAATATTTATGCTACCAATTCCAGGTTTTGCATGTTGTAAACTTTTTGTGTCACCTGCTATGTCTCACATTTATTAATCACATTTGTTAATAAAATACAATTTAAAAACATAAAATGTAAGACAACATTTTCTATAGTAAAATTTTAAAGATATATTTGAAAAGCTTATTAGTGTAAAGACAAGTACAAATACATGTGTGTATGCATGCACATGTGTAACTGTGTGTGTAGGGGAGACAGGAGGAACTAGGTACTTCAATTGTTTGCCTTTTCTATGCTTCTGTCCTTCAATGATTCTGAATGATCGCAACAAAAGTCACTTTTGTGAAATGAAGTTCTGCTCTCGTAGGACCTGTTGCTTAAAATTTCCCAAGCTCTTTATTTTCAAACTGTAATTATTTTGCAGGGAAAGTATATGGCATGTAAATTTTCTGGCCATTTTTATGCCAAGTGCCTCTTTATTTATTTATTTTATTTCAAAATCAACACAAAACAAAGGATAACAAGGATACAGAGTTTCAAAAAAAGAGGAAATTAACACGTTTAACATATTGCATATTGTTATCTTGAAAGTAGTATTATCTTCATGTACTGTAACATTTACCAGCACACACACACAAAATTTGATATCTCCTGCAGTGTTCTCTAGCCAATCTTATATCCTAATGGAGAAAACATTCATTAGAAGTCAAGAGATGTGTTTTTAATTATTTTTTAGGCAGAGATCACAAAAAGAAATATGTCACCATGTTTTATATTTCTCTTAAAATTTATGAGGTCTAATCTTACTACAGGTCACATTTCTCTTGTTAATGTTTTTTTAAATCTTTTTCCATTCATCAAAGACCCTGCATGTCAAAGTATCTTTAATTTGAATTGTCTCCTATGTAAATTTGTCTCTTTGATGGGAAACCAATTTTTCAAGCACAACCCTTGGGCTTAGGATGTTCTCATGTTTTCCCATTGTGGTCATGTTGAGTAATAAAATTCTTTCTTGCTTCACCATTGCTTTTTTCTCTTCAATTGGCTACTCATGGAAGTAACCGAGTCTGGTCTATTGCGGTCCCCACAGAACCAATCCTCTTGCATCACACTCTGGTCGTAGTTTGTGTTTTAACCACAAGCACATACCTGTGTTTCCATAATAAGTTCCTCTATTACTATTGTGGCATCAGTGACTCAGTCATCCCAAATCCCTTAGTCCTCAGTTCAGAGGTCTATGACAGTAGAGTGTTGTAGAGTGGCTGTTTTCATGTGCTTAAGTGAATGTGGTCGCCTTCTTACTAATTATCAGTTGAACACATCTTTTTCATTTGTATCTGTAATTTTGATGCACAGAATATGGGGTATAGTAACAGGCACTTACTAAATTTTAGCTAGAACTGAAGTTTCTGTCATTTGTGTCTGAGGACAGAGTGGAAAACAGAGCTTCTTCACCAAAAGAAAATCCTTTTGATTTTAGTTCCTTTTACATTTTAAAGCATATTGGTATCATAGATTATCCTTTATCTCAATCTTTTGTTTCTCCATTTGCTTTTTTCCTTCCTCAGAAAAATAGATGGATTTTTTGAGGTTGAATAGAAAGAGAAACAAAAAATAGCAAATTGTACAAGTGTTCTCCTATCAGATTAGTAAATGGTAGTAGCAGATATAATACTCACCTTGGACTCATAGTAGGCTGCTCTTCTGAGTTGTATATAGGAGACATAGACATAGGTATGGACAGACACACACACCAACACATACATCATTCTTTTTAGACCAAGAGTAGTTTTTTATTGGTACTTCTCATAGGTTTTTTGTTTGTTTTTGGTTATATTTATAAGGGGGAAAAAGGGATTGAAGGGAGGAAAGGGAATGAAAAACAAGAATCAAGATATATCATGCACAGGTACAAATTCCTTATGATGAATATGATCATTATGTATATCCAAAACATACCAATAAAATTAATTAATTTAAAAATCTTCCAAGAGAATAAAATAAATACTAAAAAAAAGAAAAGGACAGGAAAAAGAAAATGAAAAAGAAAGCCACCTGCTGCATGGTACTTCGTTACAGCAGCCTGAACTGAATGAGATAGCACTATACACATGCAAAAACTGATGATAAAAGAAGTTTTTAAATAGAGACAACAGTAAGTAACAGCATCATGGGTGATACATCTGTTTTGTTCCGAAGTTGGTGGTCTTCAGTGGCTATGTGCCCTAGCTTTGTCTGTCAGGCAAGGTATGTTATTTGACTATTTTATTGCCTCTGTTTGTTTAATTCCTTGAGAACTTAGACCATTGTAATGTTTTCCTGTCCTCATTGATGTTTTGAAACTCCTCTTGCAAAGGTAGACAGGGACAATTTCCTGAGCAAATTAACGACTTACCAATCCAATGACTTAAATACAGGATAACCAAGAGTGCATATTTTTCTTTAATTTTTATAGGATAACTTCACAAGAAATACAAAAATGACAATTTTATCACATTTATTCAGGACAAGAATTGACTGGATGAAATGACACCTGTCTAAGCAATGCTAGGGATTGTGAATACATAAACAAACACACTGCCTTATTGACACTTGGAGTAAACTGTTAAGTGGCTAATTTGGTGGTCTGAGGTCCTTATCCCTGATCTTGTTTCATTCTGCATATGTATAAATCTAATATAATAATGCTTACCTCACAGGCTGATTTTAAGGCTTCTATAAGATATGAATGTGAAATGCTTACTGTGTTTGAAATCAAGAAAATTCATTGTAATCAAGAACTACAATAATAACGATGAATGTCTTCCTTACTTTTCTTGTTACTGAGATAAAAGATCTGACACCCAGGGTTAAAGGGAGAAAGATTTATGGTAGTTAACAGTTTGTAGAGGTTTCAGTTTGTAGTTGGCTGGCTCCAAGGCAGGGTGGCATGGTTGAGAGCACCACAGAGGAGAAACTATTCATGGTAGGCAGAAGTCAGTAAAGCAGCAAGTGAAGACACTGGCCCTCTTTCTGTCTCTTATGGTCTATCCAGGTTATGTGTTGTTAGGGTGGGCAGCACTCAGCAACAGTGGGACTTCTCATTATCCAACCAGAACTATGCCAAAACAGTCAGTGGACTGCTTTAGTAATCACACAGCTTTAATCTGTGTGAGCATCACACTCTTTAGGTCCAGCTCCACCTATGATTGCATGAGGCTTTGGTGAAGAGGTATTTAAAAGCAAGCCATAAAGATGAATATTGTGCCCTTTGCACAAACCTTCATGAAATACAATAGTGAAAAAGAAATTCTGATCTCTAGTTGTGCTCCTTAAAGAGTCTCCAAGTTCAGTCTCCTCCCACAAATCATCACTTCTTAGTCTGAAGGAGCTTCTCTTTCCAAACCAGAAAATCCTTTCTGATCGCAGTTATGGGGTGGCTCACTTATATTTTTCTTTCCTATTTTCTGTTTCTTTGTACATAGTTCTAAATCTATTCACAAAATATCTGATCCCTGAATGCACAAACTTAGTTCTAGGGGAAAGAAACATCAATATGAGAGGACGGGGAGAGAGAAATGTTAGTTACTCCTCAGAGAGATCTTTCGGCTGTATTCTGGAGCTTCTTTATTTCTGCTCCTTTGAACACATCATATCTTTCCCTTTTTTGACAGTCTTTCTTTAAAGGAAAGAATCCTTGACACGTCATGTTTAGCTGCCTTCTTCCTTATGTTCTGTCTTTTGATGATGCTTTCTATTCAAAAAAAAAAAAGAAATTTTTTTTTCTCTATGTGGATCACTCAAAATCTAGCTTTTTAGCCTCAGTCTCTTTCACAAGTT
The DNA here is from genome assembly GCA_004027295.1 of Dolichotis patagonum. Taxonomy (NCBI): domain Eukaryota; kingdom Metazoa; phylum Chordata; class Mammalia; order Rodentia; family Caviidae; genus Dolichotis; species Dolichotis patagonum. Next base: position 12,766 of record PVJX010024722.1, on the reverse strand, counting down.
ATCTGATTTTGCCATTTTGTGTTGTATAAATTTACATAGTAGTGAATGCAATTGTCAATACATTGGGGTAAAGCCCAAAATTAAACCCAACCAGATGCACATGCATACTGGCTTTGCTCTTCTCTACTTCTATTAAGAGCCCTGTCCTTTTCCTTTAAGTTTCTAAATATTTTTTAATTCTAAATTCACTATTTTGGGAAGCTCAATAAATTTTATTGCACCCTATCTTGTTTCTTTCCTCTTCTACCCATGGCCATTTTCAATGTGTTACAGTACAGATTTCCTACCTATGTTATGGCAAAATGAAATCATCTACCCAGTGTTGGGAGCCAGTCCTAATGGGCATGCGCGCAGGATGGCGCCCGCACTCCGCCTATACCGCTCCCCCGCCCATCGTGTGCCCAAGATGGCGCCTACATCCTGCTTCCGGGTTCTTGCTCAGGTTGCAACCAGCACCAAATATGGCTACACACAATCTGCCCCGCGCTAATGGCCAATAGCTCGCCTCCACGTA
>PVJX010024722.1:0-12152 GCA_004027295.1 Dolichotis patagonum | reverse complement strand
CCCAGTTCTTGTTTCTCTATGCAGTAAATCATTCCTCACAGAATTTAAAGATTGATCATTCTGAAATGCAGTTTATAGAAAGCTGTTCTCCTGCTAATGATCTTTCAGTATCTCCTCAACTTTCAGAATTGAGTTTAAATTCCTCTAGATGCTGTTCAAGGCTGCCTACAGGGCAAACCAAGACTTTACTAAAATTTATATTGAGCTTTTGTATCCAATGCACATGAACAACTCTATGGCCCTAGAATTTGCCTAAAAGTTGCTCCTCTTTGTTTCTATTGATTTTTGTACTTAGAAAGACAGTCATTTCTTCTTAGCACGGTAAAAACCAATATAATATTCAAATTTCAGTTACAGTTTTATTTTTTAAAATCCTGTTATTTTGGAACAAAAGAGAAGCACTTTCTTTTACCTATCTGTATTCTTTTTTGGGTGATAATTTCTATTATTTTGTATTTTTCTTGATATTGCTGCTTCCCCCGTTATAATTATCTGAGATTAGAGGCAGAATTAATGCTTTGTTTTATTTCTTGTAATAATAAAGTAAAAGATAAAGTACCATACACATAGTATATGCTCAGTAAATGTCATTGCATTAACTTAAAGTAGCTGCTGGACTCTTGATCAATGGCTTAACTTCTGAGGGCCACTTTCATCATTCATCTGAAATACCACTTCTGCTATGATGTACATTTATCTCATTTATTACCTTAAAGTTTTTTAAAAATATATTTGAGTGTTGGTTTTACTTTTGGCATTAGATTTCAGTTACCTATAAGCTTTTTAAAATCAATTTTTTGTATTAGTCTATATTTATAGTACATGATTATATTTCTTATGGGGAGTTGCTAACTCTACATAACACATCTTAATTTTTTCATGCCCTTCTCTCTCTCTTTTATCCTACCCCTTCTCCCATTCCTGCTTCCTCCATTCCTGGTTCTTCGCTCTTACAAAAGATCAGTCCTTCTTTTTTCCTGTTGTCTATCTTTTGCCTTGTTCTTTGTTTATATTCTGAGTTTCTTATATAAGAGAAACTATGCAATATTTAAGCTTGATTTTTTGATTTAATTCCCCATACTGGTCTCAAGACACATCCACTTCCCTACAAATGACTCGAGTTTATCTTTTTGATGATTGTATATTAATATCACATTTTCTTTATCTACTCATCTATTGATGAAATTATAGTCTGTGTATGTAAACTAAATGGGAGTTGTGCTGCTATAAACCTAGATATGCATGTAAGGGTACTATGATATCTTTAACTCTTTCAGGAAGATACCTAGAGGTGGGATAGTGGAATTGAATGGAATTTCTATTTCTAGTTTTTTGAGGGCTCTCCATACTTATTTCCATAATTATTGTACTGCTTTATCTTCCTTCCAGCTATAACATACATGACAGATTTCACTTAACATCATTAGAATTGGCCCCAATAAATTGTAGATTGAAACTGTTAGAAAAAATTGCATCTGTACTAAACATACATATAAAATTTTGTCACTGTTTCTTAAACACATTATACAGTATAATGCATACTTATATAAAATTTATGTTATATTAGTCATTGTAAATATCCTAGAGTTAATTTAATTATGTAAAAGTATGTATATAAGCTTTATACAACTATACTGTATTACACAAGGAGCTTGAACATTTACTGATATTTGATACACAAAGGTATCAATTCAATTGGAATTGAATCAATTTCCTAGGGAATGAAAAATGGAGAGAATAGAGGCTTAATTACAAGATGTTCTGTCTGCATCTCTTATCCAGTTTTTGAGTAAGAAGAGAACTAGGACACTCTTAGAATAATGAGACAGCAAATCTAGACCTGAGTTATACTTCATGTTTTTAATTGTTGCAATAGTTTTTAAACAATATAATGATATTTTTGTCATCTGCTATAATACTAGACAGTGTGCTAAATTCTTCATATGCATCTTTTATTCCTTACAACAACCTCCAGAATAAGTATCATTATCTTTTGTTTCTAAGATGAAGAAAATTTAGAAATTGTTTAATATTCATAGGTGTTTATTAAATTTTGTGACTATATTTCTTATGCACAATTTGAATCTAAACAGTCATAATTATTAGAAAAATTCTTAGAAAAGTTTCAGAACCTTCTGATTATATTTTCCATATTATTTCAAGAGATATTGTTATTTTCTTACCTTTTATGTGGGAGAAATCATGCAAATCATAGTGTTAAGGCATTTCATTTTACATTGACTGAAACTTGGATATTTATTAACTTGAAGTAATAGTTTGTTTTCTAAAAATGTTAATTAATATGTAGTACATGGTCTACTGGCAGCCCTTGGTGGATGTAGATGATATCTATAGATCAGTCAGAACTTGCGGAGTGTGTTACATGCTGTCAAAAGCAAGTGTCATGATGATTTTATGTTCTCTGTTTTAAGACAAAATTCAATGATCTACCTGGAAAAATCATTGAGCTTCTTGTCTTGGATGGGAGCAACATTGTTTCCTTTGAATACCTGAATGCTATTGTTAAACAAAACCTGGGCATTTTGTGTAAGAGAAAGATTCATGTGATTCTTAAAACTCATCTGACAGTGTAATATGTAAGGGGAACAGTGGAAGGAAAAACAAAAAAAAAGGAATCAGATATATATTGTTAGTTAGACTTTCATCTATGTGACTAAATATCTGGCCTAAACAAGTTGAAGGCAGGAAGATTTGTTTTGGCTGGCAGTTTTAGGGTTTTCAGTCTGCGATGGACTGGTTCCACTGCTTTTCACCTGTAGCAAGACAATATACCAAGGTAGAGAAGCATCACAGAGGAAAGCTGCTCATCTCATAGCCTCCAGAAAACAGAAAGGGAAAGAACTTGAGAAGAAAGATCAGACCTCAAACATTTCTGTGCTTGAATCTTTTCAACTAGACCTCATCTTCCAAGCCTTCATCACTTCCCAATAATGCCATTAAGTAATGATTCCATCAGTGGATTATTGAAGTTAGACCCCTCATGAGTCATTCACTTTTATAAACCACACCTATGAACAGACGGATTTTGGGGGGAATGTCATAGCTCTAGACTATCACATTTTGTTCCTGGTCTTCAAAGGCTATCTCATTATTAAAATGCATTTGGTCCATCTCCAAGAATTCCCAAAGTCTCAGTAATTCCAGCATTGCTTAGAAGTCAAAGGTTAAAGGCTCCTCAGAGATTCAAGGCAAACTCAGAGCTCCTGTTAAAAGAATATTCTCAATATTCTATGGCATGGAATAGAAAATTTCATTCCAGAAGAGAAGATGTGAATAAAGAAAAGAGAAATGGGACCAAGAAGATTAGGACACAGGAGGGTAAATTTATGGTGTGTATCTGCATATCTAGCCTCTGTGGTAGTTCCTGGGGGAACATGAGCTCAAAGTACTTGGACTTCCCTACCTCAGTGACTTTGCTGGTTGCAAACTACATAACCTCTCTGTACGAACTGGCTTTACTTTCTGCTCACAGCTTTCCTTATGAGGAATCATCCTGTATTCTTTGCATTGGTAAATTTCTAGAATAAGTGCAGTTTCAGCTTTACTCTCACAACTTTGTGGATTGCTCTCTGAACTCAGCCTTGTTACATACCAGCCTTCTTTTGAAATCTTAATTAAGAGGTACATGCCCCCACAACTCATACACTCTGCATACATATAAAACCAGCAGCATCACTTAGAGAATGCCAAGGCGTGCAACTAGCTTGACCAGTAAGTAATCCGATCCTCTCAAAACACCATTACACTAAGCTTCTCAGTGTACCTGGGTATCTGTGAACAGTGAAATAAATCATTCAAGATAATTCTAAGTTTTCTGCTTGAGCATGGGCCCTAGGGTTTCATTTCTTAAAACAAAGATTTTCAAAGTACTTCACTCTTTTATGCTCATAAACTTGCCATGAGTGGAGGCTGGGCAACTTCTGGGTTTTCTGTAAGGTGTATGTTTGATTATCCTGGGCAAAAGCATTGGCCTCTTTATTGGTGGTAATCTCTTTGGCAACCACATATTATTTGGACTCAACTTTAAATCTGCTTTTCTTTTCTGGCCAAATTACAATTTTTTTCAAATTTTTGGCTCTGAATCTTGCTACATATTCTCACTATAAATTTGACTAAAAGTAGTCAGGAATAACCCTGCGAGCACCTGAATACTCTGAAGCCTTGAAATTTTGAACTTCAGATTAATTAGTTCATCACCTTCAAATTCAGCCTCATATAGTTTTGGGGCATGGGCCAAAGTGTACCCAAGTTCTTCTCTGGCATGTAACATGAATGACCTCTACTATCATTTACAACAGGGTAATTATCCTCATCCTAAATCTCATAATCACAATCTTTATTGTCTGCATTCCTACCAGCTTTCTGGTCATCTGAGTTTATATTTGCCCATCAAGTTCTTCTTATAACATTCTCAGGCTTCTTTAGCCTATATCTCCAAATCTTTCCAAACTTCTCCTGTATAGCAGTTCCAAAGGCTTCCAAACTATAAGTTCAGGTATTGTCATAGCCAATGACCCCACTTGGTATCAATTTTCTGTGTTCTTTAGCTTACTGTCACATGAGTAGATGGCTGATATAAGCAATTTTAAGGAGGAAAGGCCTATTCTGGCTCATAGTTTCAGAGGTTTTAGTTCGTGATCAGCCAGTCCAGCAGTCCATTTGCCTATAGGCCCCTGATGGGGTAGAAGGGCATGATGGAGGAAAGCCGCTCACCTCATAGCAGCCAGAAACCAGATAGAAAGTAAGAGACAGAAAGGAAGGGCCAGGGGCAAGATGTGGTTTCAATATTCAGTCTACTCCATTCAACTGGGCTCCACTTCTTAAATCTTCATCACCTCCCAGTAATGCCATTAAGCTAGAATCCATCAACAGATTAATTCTCTGATGAATTTAGAGTCTCCATGATCCAGTCACTTTAAAAAACCCCAGTTTTGAATGTATGAGCTCTCCTGGGTATTTCTTAGCTCTAAAGTATAACAAATATGAATGTTATACATTTTTAAAGAGCAATTATATGGGGTTAAGATCAATAGTTTGCTTAAGTTGTAAGGAATACCCTGATGTGAATCAATTTTTACCATATCTGCAATCGGTACATGAAAAAAATATATAACAATTTTAAAATCATGAGAGGATAAAGGTGTTTGGATCAATAACAATTAACAACCACCATATTTTTTAGCAAGCAGGATTTTGATAACTAAATGAAAAGAATGCATTTAGTGTTAAACAAACATTCAGCCAATAATTCACAGTATACTCTATCTTGATTGAGTGTTTATGTAGACAGAAAACTTTTGAGTAATATGACCATTGACTATGACTTTTTAAAATTATTATGGAAAGATATAGGCTAGAGATGAAAATGAGATTCATTTTCTTCTCTGAACTACAGTAGATTTCAAAGGAATATTGCTTCTGGGAGCTTTTCAAATGAGGGATAAGATTGTTTTTATTAAATATTCACAGAACCTATAAAAGATTTAGGTCTATTCTTGTGATTTCAAGCACCTTTGCTTTGTGACATATTTTAAGAAATATGTTTAGTAATATTAAGGTCTATTGCTCTGATTTTAGTCACTTTTGCTTTGTGACATATCTCAAAAGTGCATTTAGTGACTCGAATAGTCTAAATAGATTACTTCAGTGGCAGCAGGATGTTAAAATTGATGATAAGACAACAAGATTCCTTAAGAATTCCAAATTGAAGCATGCTGCTCAATTGCCAACAGTGTGACACTTTTCAGCTCTCAAATTTCTTTTTCACTTGTCAGATAAATAAATGAATGCTACATTTTTTGATAGATTAAAAATTTTAAATGCTGCAATAAACATGAAGAAGTACTTTCCATAACTAAACATGAAAAAAAGAAAAGAAAAACCTGTTCACCAGAATTTACCAGATCATTTTAATGGTTTTTAGTATGTTTCATTCATCATTTTAGCACAGTTATGGCATTTAGTATGAAATATCTTAAAATTTTCTATATCCATATTATATTTAAGTATCCAGAATTGTAAGGCAGAAAAGCAAAACACTTAAGCTCATTTAAGATGGCTTACATTTGTTAGTTAAGAATTTATGATTTGGCAATAATAAAGAGTAAATGAAGTAATATACTGGGTATAAGACCTGACTATAACTTATGATATTCAATATCATTAATTAGGCTTAATACAAGTAAGTTGGTGAAATTTTTGAAATAATATTATAAATCACATTGGCACAAGGTCTTAATACTATTCATTAAAACATGTTTATTAATTTCAGTATTTAAAAGCTTGTGTTAATCCTGCTTCTCAATTTATTTAAAGTGGATATCATATGCATGCAGCGAAGACACATTAAGTGGTTCACAAGTGAGAAGCTTTGCTCTGTGAATAAGAGATTTGTGCTGCAAATGAAACTTTTCTGAGTGTGCATAAAGAAGATTGATATAAGGGTTAGAAATGATAGTTAATTGGAAAAGAGTTCATTACCTTAAAATAATTAGTTAAAAGCCCATTAATTTTTAAGTCTTTCTGTAATTAGATTGAGATATATAGTAATACAATTATTGCATCAGATAGAGCCTTTGGACTTTACTATTGTCAACTGAAGGAGTGTTTCTGAGTGTGATCTTTGTTTCTTTCTTAGTGTCAATTGAGTTCTCAGGTGTAGTCACTAACGCTCCTACAAAAAAGCATTGGTTTTTGCGTGTGGGACTCTATTGTATCAAGATTGAAAGGTCAATCTGTATACTTCCAAAAAGAAAGGAGTCAAAGAAAAATGTTGTTAACATTGCAAGGAGTCAATCATCAAACTCCAGAATGCGTGGCTTTCTACAAGGCAAATGACTGGTTTTCTTCAGTAGATCCAAACTATTTTTAAAAAAATGGTTGCTAAAGAATAAGAAGACTGAAAAAATTTTAATGACTAAATGCAATGCAGAGTTCTTGTTTATATTTTTCTGTGGGCTGAAAACCACTAGTTTTAAAATTTCTAGAAAATGAAATAGAGCAAAGCTGGATGTGTAAAATACTAATATATTTTGAGGCCACCTACCTCACACATGAACCTTCATTGCACTATTGTCCTAATCAAATTAGGCAGCAACAACACAACAGTGAAGACTGGCTGGCGTGTAAGCAACAGAAATGTATTGCTTACAGGTTAGGAGGCTGGACGGTATGAGACAAAGGCAGAGTCAGTGCCTGGTGAGTGCCTCTTGTCTGGTGCAGAGGTGGCTTTTTCTGCTGTAAGCTTATGTACTACAGGGAGAGAAAAGGGGAATTTCACGGGCCTCTGTTATGGAAGCACTGTGTCCCAAAACTTATGTCCCAAAATTCCACGTTCTAATACCATGACATAAGTAGTTCAAGTGTCAGCAGAGGACATTGCAGAAATGAAAATATTCAGACCATAGTAACTATGCTGTTGATTTTTCATGTGAACATTTTGTATTATCCATCATAAAATTTGGATTTCTAACTCATTATAATTATGTTTTCAACAAATTGCTATAAATGCTTTTGCCCATAGAAAAAAGTATTATGAAACCACAGAAAATAACATACTATCTGTCACAAAACATGCAAGTATGCTTGACCTTCACCCATATTAAGAAATAAACTAAGAAAAACAGAAATGTACTAATCTATATTTGCATAGTAGGCCTTCAGAATCCAGGTTCAACCACTCATGGATTAAAACTTTTTGAAAAAAATTTGTCTATGATTACTATACATAGAATCTTTTAGTTAATATTTCCTAAACAATGCAATTTTATATTTACATTGTATTAGGCATTATAAGTAACCCAGAGATGATTTAAAAAATATTGGAAGATGTGTGTAGTTTATGTAGAGATACTATATCATATTATATAAAGAACTTGAGCATCTGCAGATTTTGATATCTACAATGTCATAAAATCAATTTATACAGATGCAGGGAGGTGCTGCAACTTAAAGGAAATTAAAAGATGGAGAAGACTGGTACTTGACTACAAAGCAGTGTCTATATTTCTTACCCAGTTCTGGAGTATGAAGATTTTGAGGTCATCCTTGGGATAATAAGATTATAAATCCTAGAGCTGGAGTTGTATGATATTTTTTATAAAAGGCTTAATCATCTGCAGATTTTGGTATCTGTGGGAGGTCTTGGGCCCAATTCTCTATGGGGACAAAGTGATGACTGCATTGAATAGTGAACTGGAAACAGTTTTATAAGGACTTTATTCTCTAGTGTAACTTCATTATGCTTTTCTTTAACACACATACTTACATCATTTATATTTGTTTCCTCTACTTTATTAATATTTATATTATTGTTGTAATTTCATCTCACTTGCTTTGTAAGAAACATTTTCATTGAGTCAAAATATTTCTAATTTTTATTATCATTTTTCTTTGATCGAATTTAGAAAAGTTATTTTCAATTAAAGAATTGAAAGCAAACATGTACATAGAGAAAAGTACACAAATAAAAGGGACCGTTTAATGAATTGATCACCTTGCAATTCCTGTTGTTCCTCCTTCCAAGGACAGTAAGATGAGAGCTGAGCAGCAGATGTGGAGACACTCTCCAGTTTTGTAGGTGCATGTTGGCAGTTGTAGGCACTTGTTTGAGTCTGAGAGCGTCTCCTTAAATTGCGCCTTTCTCTCCCAACTCTAGTTCAAGTTCTTGAAGCCATCTACAGTATATAAACTAATAAGCATAGTTGTGTTCCAAGAAAACTTATCTACATTAAACAACTAGTGGGCAAAAATTTGCTTGAGTGTCTAGTCTCTATTATTTCATTTGATGTAAATATCAGCCCATTAGGATTTTGTTTCATATATCTGTTGATAATTCCATTTGTTTAGTTACCTCCTTTTCTTCATGTCCAGGATCTTTATTTACTATTTTTTCCCAAATATGTGATGTCTCTGTTTACAATTTTGTGTTTTCTAAAGACATTTTAAAGTTTGATTTTTCTACTCATAGTGGTTGTAGTGGTTTTATGGTCTGTGGCTTATTATTTTGGTATCTGAAATATTCACAACTCTGCTTCTGATGTTATCGATCATGACATTTGTTTCTTTGTTTTTTGACACATCTCAATGTACTCACACAAATTTTATTTTAGGGGAACACCTTAGGTTAAAGATACATTCATTTAGGGGTACACTTCTCAAGGTGTAGTTTCTAGATCAGTAATACTAGCATCACCTGAAAATTGGTTAGAAATTTAAATTCTTTGAGATTATTGTAGACCTGTGGAATCAGAAAGTCTGGATTTGAAAACCAGCAGTTTGTGTTTTAATGAGCCCTCAGTGTGACTATGATACATGATTCAGCTTGAAAACCCTTGGTTTAAGGAAAATTTTTAATGTTTCTGTTAAGTGCTTATACTATTTGCAGTCTGGGAAAATTCATATCTGGAGTGTTTAGAATTTCTCAGACATCACCAGTTTTGGGGCTAATTTGAACACTCAAGTTACAGAATAACCATGAGTGTGGAACCACTGTGGTCTCTGCTTGATGGCACAGTCTTGCACTGGACCCCACCTTGAGAATACCCTGAGCTGGATTTATATTCCCCTTTCCCATATGTCCTCTCCAACCAAAGCTCAAAGTTCTCAAGAGCAGCAATGGATTTGGATGAAAATAAATTTTGTGATTTTTTTGGTTCAAACTTGCCCTCCAGTTATGACTGGTAATTCTTCACTATCTTGTTGGCTCCTTTATGTTATGATTTTGTATTTTATCCAAAAATTTCCATTTGTGGCTGTCTCACATTTCTCCTTGCTGAAACAAAATATCCAACACCCAAAGTTAAAGGAGAAAAGGTTTATTTAACTTACAGTATGTGGAGGTTTCAATCCATAATTGACTGGCTCCAAGACAGGGTAGCTTCTCAGAGGAGCTACAGTTCATGGTGGACTGAAGGAAACAAAGCAAAAAGAGTTGCCCACTGCTTTTTCTGTTCCTTATATTTTAACCTGGCTTCTTAGGGCAGGTAGCACTCACATTCTTAATTTTAATATGCTTGATCCTAGCATTGTACCATGAATCAATTTCAGTGTCACAGACTCTAGATCTAGCCACCTCTGAAAAGCTCCACCTATGACCTCCTGAGGATTTGAGGAGATATCTGAACACAAACCATTAGAGTTAGCAATCTTATTCCCAATTTCCTGATCCTCCATTATAGAAAGTTACCATATGCAAGGTATTTCAAGGTTGAATTTGTTTTTATCTTAAACAAAATAATAACACAAAATATATGAACACTTTACCTTATTGAGAACATGATACAGATAGCAAACATTCATAAAATGCTTACTTTGTATTTTGAGATTAATGCCTCACTGAAGTATAAATTTATTCTCCAATAAAGCATTTTGACTTTGCTAAAACTGCTCTCTATGGATATTGAAAGTTCTTTTGCTTTATTCATATATCATAAGTCTTTGAGAGTGATGTAGCAATCATCTGAGACTTAAATTTAATCTTTTGGCAGTTCATTCATGTACTTATTATAAAAAATATTCATACCGGCAGCAAGTTGGTGGGCTCTATTACTATGAGGTGAAATGTTGCCATAAGGAAGTGAATTTATTGACTGTTGGATGAAAGTAACATATTTATGCAGAATGATTTTGTAAAGCAACATCTGCTGTTTGCTTTTAAGGAATATATTCTCACAATAGTGTAGGCAGAGAAATAAGTGAATTTAATTTAATATTAAACCTCTTCACCAGGACTTTTTTGAAAAGGATAACGTTAAAATATTGCCTTTGGATAGACAGATAATGAAATTTCAGATAGTCACAGAGATCTGTGGTAGACCTGATGGTATTTAACTAGCTGATGAGGTTTAGAGAGGGGCATGTAGACTCTAGTGAATGAAGATCAAACATAATACTTAGAAGAAATTTGAATTAAAATAAAATCATGTTGGTGAATATACTATTTGCAAACAGCTAAAATAAATGCCAAAGGGACCTAGATAACTTACAGTCACAGTAGAAGCAGATGTGAAAATCATACCTAGAGGGGAAAGAATTAGAAATACTGTGGCAAAAAATGTTCCAGACCTTTTTCATCAATAATCAAAAGATTGTTTCTTCTTTTTAAAACCTAAATCACTGTGTGCAGCTTTAGATGTTTCCTTCTAGTTGTGATAGTGAAGGTAAGTATGCTAAAAACCTGTAGCATCATTGTGGTAATTTTTATAAAATTAACCTTATAAGTGAGCTTATTCATTTATTTCTTCAGTGTTTTTTTATTGTAAAGTGAAAATTTGTATTCCTGTAATAAGGATTATATGGCAACTCAAAAGTCATCTGTAAGATTTCTGTAAGTTCTTAGTGTTTTAATTTATCCCTTTTCTAAAGCTCAAAAACAGTTATGCTTACCTAGAAAGCTTTTGAACAATTTGTATAAGGACATATTTTCAGGATCTCAACATTTCTTTGGCCCCTTGGAGATATTTATGTGATTCTTTTACTATTCACTAAAAAATCTCAGCTGATCCATAGGAGCAATGGAGTTATGGGCACATTCTCTGCCTAATAGAACTGCATGAAATTGTGCTTTTCTTTCATATCTTACATTTCAGAGTAAATATGATTAAGGAAAGCAAGAGATATAATATCATGTTTATTGTATTTATAATACTAGACTCTTATTGGTTGTTTGCTTATCTTCTTGTGGCTTGAATTTTGGCTTTGCCGTTCCTTTTAAAAGTCATATATTAAGTACCTATTATGTGTCCAGCACTGTGCAACATATCTAAAGGGCTCTACTCTGCCCCAAGAGAGCTCATTCTAGTATCTACTTATAAAATATATTAATATTTGGTATAGTTTTACTATTGAGGTGTAGGTGATGATGTATGAAAATTTGCATAATTGGAATGAGTATTTAGACTTTCTAAAGGTGTAAATCTTTATTCAAAAAACTTGTTTTCTCTTCACCCCCAGTAAGTCTCCCAGAAAGCAGCATCTCAGGCTGTCTCTTTGGGACCCGAAACTCTCAGACCCGTAGAGTGGCCTGGGCTGTTTGGATCAAAAGTCTGTGCAGACCTGCATCTCGGCATGACCGTTTGGGACTGGTAGGCCTGCCCTTCATCCACAGGGAACTGCCTGGAGATCGGCATCTG
>PVJX010024721.1:0-27676 GCA_004027295.1 Dolichotis patagonum | reverse complement strand
TTTGGGAAGTTTTCAGCTATTACTTCTGCAAATATCCTCTTGATATCATTTGGGCTGTCCCCTTCTTTTTCATTTATCCCTATTAATCTTATGTTATTTTCCTTTGCATCATCTTGCAGGTGTTGAATTGTTATTTCCTGCTTCTTTGTTATTTTTAAAAGATCTTGTCTTTCCTGCTCACTGGCTGCAATCTTATCTTTGAGGTCTGAAATTCTATCTTCACTTTCATTGAGGCGGTTTTTACAGCTTTACAGCAATAGAATTTTTCATTTCCTGTATATCTCTTTGAATCTGCTTTATGCATTCTGTTTGTTTCTTATATTGTTCATTCAGGGATTCGATCTGTTTGCTTTGTTTCTCTAATTTTTTAGCTGTTTGTTCACTAGATGCATTCACTATTTCTTTCACTGTTTTTATCAATTCTTCTTTTACTTGGGCAAGTATTTCTGATTTGCATTTCTCCATAGCTTTCCTTGTTTGCATATTTCATGTGATATCCTTTCAAACATTTTAGGTGTATGGCTTCTTTTTTCTTCTATGTACACGCCTTCTAAGCTTTCTTGGGGAAGGCTAGAGCTTTGAGCCTGCCTTTTGGTCTTTCCTGTTGTTATTTTTCTATATTTTCTTGCTTTGAGCAGTGTTTCAAAGCTTTCTCTGCATGTGCGACGAATTACCTCTTGCACCCTCAGTTCCTGGAGGGGCAGTGGCTCTCCCACACACTCTTGGCTTCCTCAGAGGGTCCTAATTCCCCTCTGTGGGCTCCTGGCTCCCTAAGTTGTAAGGTGAATGCTGGGTGTGGTCAACCCGGAGCCTGTGGAATCTCAGGCAGGCCAGGCCACCATACTTTGTCCCAGGCAGGTCTCCAGGAGGTTCCCTGTGAGTGAAGGGTGGGCCTTCAGGTCCCAAAGAGTCAGGCCAAAATGCTGGTTTCTGCAAAGTTCCTGGTCCCAAACAGAACTGGCCCAGATGCTGGTCTCCGGGAAGTTCCCTGCGGATGAAGGGCGGCCTACCAGTCCCAAACAGTCGTGCCGAGACGCTGGTCTCTGCAGATTTTCAATCCAAACAGCCCGGACCACTCTGTGGGTCAGGAGGTTCCGGTCTCAAAGAGTCAGGCTGCGATGCTGGTCTCTGGGAGATTTTCTGTAGTATCCTAACCTGTTAATTTAGCCTACTCATTTGAAACTGTCACATTTGCCTCTAAAATTCTATGTGTCTGCTCTCTTCTTACCTGCTTCTAACAGTATAGTTTCCCATTCATGGTACAAGGTGAGACAATTTGTGCATATTCTTTCCCCTCTGAGGAGCCTATCCCTGTTTGGAATTCAGTTCATTTAGCTGTCTAATGGCTTTAGGCTTCTGGAAGACTCACAAAATTATATAACTTTGTAAGTTGTTCAGTTTTGCTTTTTTTTGGGTTGTTGATAGAAATGATGGTTGATGAAATAATTAATGTCTAGGAGCTTTCTGAACCCTTACTGGAAGTAATTTCAGTGACTGAAATTTGTGACAGTTGGATATCAAGTAAACAGCCCAAATTTTCATGACTAGAAAGTACTGAACTCCCAATTTCCCTTTCCCTCCATTTTATCAAAATGAATTATTAAATTCTTTAAAGACCTATAATAATATTAGTATGACAATTTTATAGATATTTCTTCCCAGTTAAGAACACTTTAGTTTTTACACTTAGTAGCTAATTGAATCTTTGTAGTCATTATTAAGGACTTGAGTTTAAAGGTGAGAAAAATTATGATTTAATAACTTCAGCTGGTAAGTAACAAATGTAAAACTTAAAACTGCTTCCTAGCACATAAAACTTCCCAAAATTCCATATCTGTGTAGATAGTTAAAATAGATATTGCCATGTAGATTATTTAAATATTGAATTTATTCCCTAGTTTGAGAACTAAACTCCCTAAATGTGAAATGGCTTTTAATACAAAGCTTATTGATTCTATTATGAATAACCATTGATATAATACCTTTCTGTAGATGAAAGTGTACCAGTAATGTTTTTTGGAATTGTGCCATATTTTAGAAAAAAAGGGCAGAAGATTTTGCTTTTCTTGTAATGAGCTATAACTACTTGAGAAATAATTTCAACATATCTTTTCTAGCATTTGTCTATCAATGGGAGACTGATGCAGCACAAATTAGTGTTTTATTAATATTATCATTTACACACAGCCACTTAGTAACCCACTACAACTGTACATTATGAAGAGAGAAAAAAATAATCTTAAAGATAAAGCTAATAACATTTTGAACTTATACTTACTTTGGATATTAAGATTTATAGGATTTAAAATCAAGGCAAGTGGATGGTTCACTTATGCTAAGCATAAGAAATGAGATGAATTTGAATAGGATGTTCTTCTTGGTATGTGTTTAATTGAATTGTGCTCTATTACTAGAATTGATCAAGAGTTACATGAAGAGAGGTAGTAAAACAATGAGTTTATAATATGGGGAAATCTATCATAATTACGTTAATATTTTAATAAGTTTCTGGTCAAGATCTTAGAAATAAGGATGGTTAACAACATGTAGTCAGAATTGAAGGAAGTAACAAGTGCTATTTACCTCAAAATATATTCTCCAATGTTTAAATTCTTGGCGCTCAACTATCCTTATAAATCTAAATAGCTTCTAAATGGAGCCTGGAAATCTCACTTTTTAACTGAAAAAGGAAAAAATTAGGGTAAGTAGTTCTCAGCTTGTAAAAATGATGCTACTGAATGATCAGGACTGTGGTCTGATGAGCTTCAACAGGAGCTAGAACTGAAAAGGTGCAGAGTTTATAACACTTCCTCAGAGAAGGAACTCTTGATTGACATGGAGACACTGGACATTTGAGAGAAAATAGCAACTAGTAGAAGATTTCAATGATCCCATAGTATTTCAGAGATGTAGGCAAGAATGTGAATGCTAACATAGATAGTATCTAGTTCTCATCAACACCCAACCAGTGAGTACCCTCTGTGTACCAAATACTGTGTCCTTCGTGTGCAGAAACAATGAGATATTGAAGAAGAGTGTTTTCTCACTAGGGTGATCTTTATATGTTCAGGGGTATATTGTGCAGGAAAAAACAAAGACAGGTAATAGTAACAAGAAATAGCTACAGAAGGAATCTAGAACTGTCACTGAGTGCTACAGAAAAGTAGGATCCACAATTCACAGAATCAGATGAATTGAACTGCGTTCCAGTGAGAGAGCAGGGCTTGCTTGTCATGGCTCCTGAAAAAGGAGAAATGCTTGAGTGAGTGGGATGTAAGGAATCTGCCAAAGGCAATTACTGAAAGGAACCAAAATATAAGATAAATAAGCACATTTTTTCTGGACTGGATGGTTTTCTGTGAAGAAGGAGAGAAGACTAGTAACCAGGGTTAGGACACAGTTAGATTGTGGAATCTACTGCTCATGACTCTTCTTCTCTATTCCTCATGTGTTGATACACACTTGGCCCCCAGCCTCAAATTCATTTTCCTTCTGCATAACCTCCACTGACACTCATATCCCTTCCTAAGGTTGAGTTATGAAGAATATGTACAGAAAATATTTACATTACATCTATAGCCATCTTGTTTTTGTACTGCCTGCATTCTAACCTGGTGTATCCAACTGCTCGTATGATTTCTCTGTTGAGATCACAGCCATCAGAGATTAAGGTAGTCCAACTTGATTTAGTAATCTTTCTAACCTGCCCTTCTAACTCCTCTTTCGCCTATGACCTGATCTCCTCTACTTTATCACCTATGTGGCTCCAGGAGAGTTGCTTAACCTGTGTGTAATTTGTTTGCTACCTTTGAAAAAAACCATAAAATATTATTTTGCAAGTTATTGTGTGTACAAAAACAAATCAATTCTGTTAAAGCTCTAAGAGGCTAAGTACCTAAGTTCCCAACAATGACTTTTTCAGCCATCTAAGCCAGTGTGTCTCATTACCTTGGTCCCAGTATTTAATTCATCACAAAATGTTACTAAATATATGCTGCTCTACAGCCTTTTTGCAGTGCTGCCTGACATAGCCTTGGTATAGATATCTTGCGCTTCTCTACCACGTACTCATAATAAAAAAATACTCTATCTCCAATTTTATTTTTTCTCTTCTTTGACTTTCAAAATGCTACTGCTGTGACCTTTTGAAACTGACCTGAATAAAATGCTGCAGGAAGGATGAATTGCACTTACTAGACCTAAATTCCCTTGGCCAGAATATTTAGCCCTACAGTTCCCAGCTCTTGCCTGCCTCTTTATGTGTTTAGCCCATTACATCCCCATTAACTCTTTGGTGTTTTCTAGGTATCAAATATCCCACATTCTTGCAAATGCAATCTCTTCCATTTGCAAAGTTTGTTTTCTGGCACCTTTCCTTCTTTTTTAAAAAAATATTTTATTTTATTTTATTTTAAAGAGGATAAAACCAAACAAAATGAAACAGAATAAAGTCAATCAAAACAAACAACAAAAGCAATATAGGACTTTAAAATAAGATAATAGGAAATCAACAATGGCTACCATAATGTATCTTGTTATCTTCAAAATAGCTGTTGATACCATCAGACATAATAAAATCAAACCAAATGAAACAATGAAAATTATATGACTTCAAAACAGGATAATAGG
The DNA here is from genome assembly GCA_004027295.1 of Dolichotis patagonum. Lineage (NCBI taxonomy): Eukaryota > Metazoa > Chordata > Mammalia > Rodentia > Caviidae > Dolichotis > Dolichotis patagonum. The sequence continues at coordinate 23,047 of PVJX010024721.1, read as the reverse complement.
AAATGAATAATGGCTACTACAGTATATTTTTTTATCTTTAAATCATCAGACATAGGCATGTAAAGTTAACCAAACAGTACAAGAACTAAATTGCTTCTTTATTTCAGTTATCTCCTCAGAAGTTTCAGTGTGACTTGTAATTTGTGCTGTGTGTGTGGGTCTGCTGAACGTGTTCTGTATGGGCTGGAGGTCTGAGATTATATTTTGCTCCTGCATCTTGCCGTTCTCCATCTTCTCTTTTTTCTCTTATTTTGCCTTCTGTGTTGATGCCTGCCAACCTCCCATGGTATATAGCTCTACCACTGGCATTGAGGCCTCTCTCAAGGAGAAACTGACATCCTCATGGGTGTTCTCCAGATATAGTTGGTTCTTTATAGCTATCCCAAGAACCTACTTTCTTCTGGTGTTTACAGCTCTGTGATCATGTCCATGTTCCATCCCAGAGATGTGCTGGGTATGAAGCCAATCTTGGCCCCTTGTTTTGGGGCTCGGACTGGTCTTCTGTTGGTGGAGTTTTCCAGAGTCCCACTGCTGCCTCCTTGCTGCTGCTTCCACATTACTGGCTTCACTGATTACTTCACCCTACAGAGGCGTGTGTGCACATCTGTGCGTGAGGCTGTTGTTTTGGGTCTTGGGCTTCCTGTCAGTCTCATACTCTTCCAGCCAGCCCTGCCATTGGGAAGAGGGTAATGGAAGAGATTGGAATGGCAAACTCACTGTCTTCCAGTGAGCCCCACTGTCCAGAGGGATAATGGAGGGGCACAAAGTGTGAACTCACTGTCTTCCAGCTGGACCCACCATCAGGGGGTGGGGGAATCACCCTGCCTTCTTCTATTTGACTTTTACTTTATAACCGGGTCCTACACTGTCTTCTTAACTCTGATCCTTCCTAAGGAGCAGGACATAGATGACGTACTCAGAGAGAGACTTTTGAGGAGGGTTTAAGGTAGGGCTGATTTACAAAGGCATAGATAAGATTAGGGGAACCCACAAAGGTAGGGAAACCCAGGACCAGCAGATGCTGGGAGCCAGTTTATTTCTAAGCCTCATGGGGCAGGAGGTGGAGCGCCTTATGATTCACTCTGGCTTTCCAGAGTCATCACCTAACAGGAGACGTGATCTGCTCTCCACTCTGAAGCTTGCCCTCAAGCAGGACGCGGGGGACGCAGCTCTTGTCCTCAGTGTCCTTGTACCATCTTACTTTCTCTTAGTGTCTGACTGCAGACTTAAAGCAGGAAGTAAGGCTGCCTCCTGGGGGTACTAAGCACCTTGGAGAAGCCCTAGAAGGGTGTCTGGAAGCACAAAAAATCACTCAAGCGATGATTGATTCTGTAGAAACCCCACACACAATATTTAAATGAAACCTAGCACACTGCATGGGTACGTGTCTACTTTGTCATAAACAGAGAAACCCTCGGTCATAGGGACTGCCTGTATTTTCTTAGCATTTTGCCAGGGACCCCATACATTCACAAATGAAAAAAATGAGTGAATGGTGGTGTTAAGATGAGGTCTGTGGCCTTCAAACAAGAACAATCATTACCATTTGAGGTTAATTATTTAATTAACCTTCTAAAACTCTAGATTTGTGCTACAATTCAGAGAGATTTTCTATTAGGGCATCATGTCTATTTCTCTTTTGTGTGATAGGTAAATGACTGCAAGTGTGCACGTGTGTTGTTTGCTTCATCGTTTTAAAAAATGATGATGAGTTAGACAAATACCAGACAATTCAGAAGCTTTAGATAAATAGGAGGAAACAATTTCTCCATGAAAATGATCTTCCTTTAGTCATTTATTCACTTGATTCAACCCCATGCTGCTATTAGTTATGCAGGGATAATAGCGTTTTAATGACTCTTCAGAAAATATTCACCACAGGAAGAAATGCTGTATGTCTGGAATAGGCTAACAAGGTATTTATCTCTCTGTGCATTTTATGGGTCTTATTACCACCATACCTGTGTCTTTTATGAAAGATGTTACAAGAAAGCAGCTGCTAACAAAGGTGATATAATTCATATGGAAATTAAGACTTCAGAAAGATCAAAGTGCTTCTAGATGTGTTAACTAGTCTAAATATAGAGAAGAAATAATGTGATTTACTCCTGCTATGTTTCTACTCAAAGATAACTGAGAACAGGAAGAGTTAATGATGTAATTCTGTATCTTGTTTTTTTATTTAATGAAGCACTCTCATCGAAGAAGTGTTCTTAATTGGTTGTGATAATTGTGATGAAGCTAAATTATTTTGTAACAAGCAGGGCTTTAAGAGTTTGAAGGAAACATAACAATCTTTTTTTTTTAAACAGATGAAGAAATTAATTTTCCAAATATGTAACATGTGAAATCAGCTTCCAGTTGGAGGCAGAAATAGAATCTCTGTGCCTGAATTCTCATACCTAAATCTCTGTTACCACATCATGCTCTCTCCCAACGCTAAGTGTTGGCTGAGTAAGACATCATCTCTAGTTAAACAACAGGTCTCCTCAGCATTTGAGGAGCATTTGCTGTGCTATCTGAAGAGGGCCTTGGACCCTTCATTGTTCCTCTTTTGAAGCTTCAATGTGGAGGTCTAGATCCATTTAAAAACTACAGAACTAGGAAATGTCTGCTAAGGAGAATGGTTATGTCATTGTTCATTATTTTCCTTCATCAGAAGTCCTATTTTGTTTTAGGGAAAATAGTTTTGTAAGAACCATTTTTTTCCTAAAGTAATTATTAAGATTGTAGCTTCTTGTGAGAAATCTACTCTTTCCTTTAGCTCATATGCACCAACTCTTACTCTTTTTTTTTTTTTTTTTGGTACCGGGGATCGAAATCACGACCTCACGCTTGCCAGGCAGGCGCTTAAGCCACTGAGCTAAATCCCCGGCCCACTTCTTGTGTATTTTCATAGCTCAGACTCATTATTAATATTGTTGACCTCTTAACAACCCCCTCCTTAGTCATTTGTATTAGATTGAAAGCTGAATAAAGGGGAAAACAAGCTCAGAAATGACTATTCATTTGATTAAATGGAATCCATTTATTCTCATATCCTGGATGAGAATTTATCATCTGAAATCTTACCACCATTTATTTTCAATTAGTCTATGTTTCTGGTGACTAGTGAGACTCTTCAAGGCATGGTGATTTTTTTTTTTCATGTTAGTCCTTGGAAACCTAATACTAGTCTTTGTTATTTACGACAAGTCCTGACATTGGAACTTGCTTAGTAATAATTTGGAGGAAATGGAGTACAATGTATCTGAACCATTTTTCCCCAACTGGGCAAGTATCCCAATGTCTCCTGAAATAGTAACAATTAAAAGAGGATACCTTTCATTTTAGGAGATGTTATCTCTAGTCCTGAGTGTCTGTGTGAGTTTAGGATTGGGATGTTGACTATAGATTTTCCTTGAAAGTTTCAGATACCTCTGAACTTTGTCTCTGAGATGTTCTGTGAAATAACTGGGAGCAGAGAGGGTGTTAGTAAGTGTTGGAAAGCTTTCAGGGCTAGCCTTAGATGCCTACTGCATATCATAAATCATACCAGTTTGTTGGTAGTAGGTGGGCTAAATCCTAAGTAAGAGAAGAAGGAATTAGTGAGAGAGTACTTTGCTCCTAAAGTACTTCGTAAGGTATACAGGGAGTGAGACAACTGTAAATAAAAGGTCTGGCCAGAAGTAGGGAAGGGGAGGTAGTGACCAGGGTGCTGTGATCTCAAACTATAGGTATCACTGCCAAACAACCCCTTGGCTTGGGAAACGGTTATCTGATGTAGTAAAAATAGCAAGTTATGTGTTTGAAAAGATTACACATAAAGGCAGCCAGAGAAGGACCAAGTACCATTTGCAGAAGTATTTATCTTGGGTTCTTAGTATCATTAAGCAGAAGCTATTCTTCCAAGAGCAACTGGGAAGAAACAAAAGGAAAATTAGTATGTAAAGTGAGTTTTACTGCTTTTGAAGACCCCATATTGACCCTTCTTAGGAGTTACTCTTTTTCAGCTTTTTGTTATCGTCTGAATTTTTCTGTCTTCTGGCCCTATTCTATTCTTCGCAGACACATTAGAAAGTCAAGTCTGTACTCACTATTACAGCCTTCCACAGCTTCCCTAGGAATCGACATTCGTCACTCACAGAATATCGCTTCTCAGAGGTTCCTCCATGTCCCATGTCTAATGGATTCTCAGCTGCCGCCTCCAGTGCTCCTTACCATGGCAAAGCCATCTCTGCCCTCTTCCTATGTTCCTCTTGCCTTCTAACCACTATCTATGTCTTCTTCCAGATTTCTTTCCCTTTCAATGCCTGTGGACAGTAGTGTTACTAAAGGGGGGCTTCTCGGCGCTTTGCTATTTTCAGTCCCTGTCCCTAACCAGTGCCATCTACTCAACTACGCTGATTCTCGCAAATCTCTGTGCCCAAGCAGACCTCACAGCAGTGCTGCCTTCACTTGCTTCACTTTAAGACATCTCAAAGTCCAGAGCTAACATTCTCTGCAAATCATTCTGCTCTTCCTCTGTACTTCCACCTTCCTAATGGGATTCCTCTGCCCTCGCCCCTGGAAATTGCTGTCTTTGACTTTTTTCTTACACCCCAATGACTCAAGCAATAAATTTTGCTGGCAGTGTCAAAACTGAGATTCCTTTCCTCTTCCCTCATGTCTTTTCCTTTCTCCTCATTTGAGTTCCTGCATTTCATAACCAATTTATTAAATAGCCCCTTCTAATGTTTTTGTCTCCAGTCATCTCAGTGTCTTTCCACGCTTTTCCCAAATCACCATTCTCTAATATCTTTTTGAAATCATGTCCCTTTCTTCTTAAGACAAATTTGTTACCAAGATCATTACATTAATTAGCAGAGTGTTTATGATCCATCATAACTGTTTTCTAGGCAGCATTTTTAACATTACATACTTTATGTTTTCCACCTTGCTTCCAGATCTCCTCTAGAACTCCCACTCCCCACTTACACTAACTGGGCTGTTGTCTCCCCAAACATGCTGGGTGTTCCTGAGCCTTGAGTATTTTGCATATACTTTCCTCTTGTTTGAATTTTGCTTCAGCTGTTCTTTGTTCCTTAGTGATATTTTGCTTTATGCCCCAGCTCATGAAAACTTTCTTAACTCCTCATCCAGGTACAGAACAATGTGTCCTCCTCCTCTCCCAGCCTCTTCCCTCTCCTCTTCCTCCTCTATTCCACACACTTCCCCACACGGGGAACAATGGGGAGAGGTCATGTATTTTAATGTCAGGCCAACCACATCTCTGCTTCCAAGCTTTGGGAAATTGGTAACTATTTTCAAATTTCTTAGTATGTGTTTTTTTTCAACTAAAAGGGTTGTTGCTATCCTCTACCCAAGAATGCAAATAATTATTGACAGTTGGCAATGTCCCACTCACTGTTCTGACTGGAGGCAAGCTTTTCACATGAACTAGCTCATTTAATTAAGAGTAGCCTTAAAGGGCCATAGTATCATCTCTGTTGTACCAGCAGTAAACACTTGGACTGTGCTACATCATTGCTTCTGGCTTACCAGACTTCTGTGGCCCTCTAGATCATGTACTTTTTGAAGATATAAACTAGCTCCTGCCTCTTTATGTAGCAAAATGTAGCATATAGTAGGTCTTGAATAACTGATTTTTTAAAAAAAAATCACATCTATACAAAGTTGGATGTTGAGTGAATATTATATTGCATGCAACTTCTTAATTTGCAAGTAAGTTTCCATATTTATACATAGGGGTAATCTAGCAAGGGTCAAATACAAAGTTGAGTTTTAAAGGCTAACCTACTGTGTTAAAACAAATACAACAGATTACATTGCAATAAAGTTCATATGTATTTTAACTAGATGCTAATTTTATCTCCACATTGAAACATGCTCTTATTTCCTACAAGGGTACTTTCTTTATTGTGGAACAATGTAAGATTAGGAGTATATATATAGGATGAGGAAAAGATGGCGGACCGATAAGCAACAGGATATGGAGCCTCTCTGAGAGAGACAGCTCAGATGCCAGAATAGAACATCCTGGAGAGATCCGAACAGAGGGAGATGCATTCTCTCAACCCAGGAAGAAACTGAAGGGAAATGAGCTGCTTGAATATGAAGTCCCGGGGCTACCATTAGAGAAGCTAAGATTGGCAAGCACGGTGCTCTCGCTGAGCCACCTGAATTCCTGCCGAGATCAACCTGAGAGTCCAAACCCCCGTCGATGCAACTGGCTTGAGTGGCCCGAGTGTGGCGCTGAACCGCCCTGCGTGTGACTTGCCCGGAGCCAGCCCTGCACAGGACTCGCCCAGAGGTGCCATGGATTTGCGCTGCAGCCATGCTGAAGTGGGAGGTTGGGGATCTCAGCAGAGAATGGAGGCAGAGAGGGACCTGCATTAAACCTCAGTGAGTGTTGGGAATAAGACCCTCCCACTGGGAATAAGACCCTCCCATGAGAAAGGGGCAACCAACTGGATGACATGTTGGAGTTGGGAAGGTCAGCCAAACTTGGTAAGGCAGGGACTTCAGTTGGTTGCTCCCCTCCCAGAGCAGATTGGTGGGATCTGCTTGGCCTGGGTCACACCCCTGGCCAGGACCCAATAAGTTGTCCCAAACTGATTCCCTACACACAGCACACACTGAAGCAGCGAAGGCCCATGAAGGTTGACTGGCCCGGAGGGGAGGGGCCGGCATACAGTGCCCCTGCCTGCACCTCAGTGACTGACGGGACTGGAGAGGGCAGAAACCCCTAGCATGCGTGCTCCAGAAGAACCCTAACCAACACAGAAAGGGGCTGGGAACTACACTATATACTTGTATGGAAGGAACCAAAAACATGATGACAGAGAGAAATAAGAAAAAGCCCCCAGCCCCCAACCCTGAGAATATTGATCCAGGAGGGGTAAATACAAAAGAGACTGAGGGCAGCAAACCTGCAACCTCAAACACAGTGTCAGCGGACATAAAGAGATATCTTTGGGGCCTTGTAAATGAGCTCAAAACTGAAATATTGTCAAGTAAGCAAGAATAGATTAATAAAAGAAAGGCTAAGCACCTCTCAAGAAGCCACAGACAGAAGAATGGAGGAACACAAAAGAAGGAGAGAAACGTTCAAAGAAGAATATAAAGAAAACCTAGAACACATGAAGCAGATTCAAAGAGATTACCAGGAAACTAAAAATTCCATTGAAAGCTGGCAAAACTGCTTGAAAGAAACTAAGGATAGACTATCAATACTTGAAGACAGGCTTGCAATATGTGATCATGAAAGGAAAGATCTCTTAAAAATAACAAGGGAGCAGGCAGTAACAATACAAAAGCTAAAGATGACAAGAGGATCTATAACTTAAGAATAAAACATGAATGAAGAAGCAGGAGTCAAAACAAAGGAATTACAAAGGCTATTCACAGAAATTATTAATGAAAACTTCCCAAGCATAAAAAAAGGAAATGATATGCAGATGTATGAAGCATACAGAACTCCAGCCACCTACAACCAAAACAGAGCTATACCCAGATACATAACAATCAAGATCCCAGAAATTCAATATAAGAACAGAATATTAAAAGCCATCAGAGAAAAGAAACAGATCACCTATATAGGAAAACCTATCAAAATCACGGCAGACTTCTTGACACAGACCATTAAATCAAGAAGAGCTTGGAATGAAGTAATTCAAGCCCTGAAGGAGAACAATCTCTATCCCAGGTTGATGTATCCTGCAAAACTCTCTAGAAATTAATGGAGAAGCAAGATGCTTCCATGACAAAGAGGAACTGGGAGAATTTGTGACTACCAATCTAACCTTACAAAAAATAATGAAGGTCATTCTAGAGAGAGAGAAAAAGAATACGAGGATTTCAGGAATAGTGGCAGGGAGGCCTCAATGAGTGGGGCAGACAGTGGAATTAAAGAGAAAAATAGACAACCAATGGCAGAAAAATAGAATAGCAGAAATGAGGCAGAGAAGATTGGCTGTAATCTCTAACATAGATGGCCTTGATATACTAACAAAAAGAAACACAGGCAGAGTAGATCAGGAGATGGGTTCCATTGAGATGCGCTGTATAGGGAACATAACCTGAAAGAGGGTTTATGGACAGGAAGTCAAATATGAGAAAAAAATACTCTATATGACGGGGAACCAGAGAGAAATAGGGGCAACTCGACCAGTACCTGCAGATAGGTTGAAAAGACAGGATGCTTTTGTGCAGTAGAGAACTAACTACTCAGCTATAATGAAGGAAAATCTTGAGACTTTTATAGGTAAAGAAATATAACTCGAGATCAAGCCCAGGAGTCAGAAAGTTCAGAACCAGTTAGGATAAATAGCAGGTTGCTCCCCACAATCTAAAAACTGAGGGAGTTAGTGGGACCCAAAATATGCAGTGCACCCTATGGGAGTGAAAGGGGAGGAATTGTCTAAAAAAAAAGGAAGGCAGAGGATATTGTTAATGGGGTAACAAGATTTAAAATCTACATTATTCTCACCACTCTGCTTTAATGGATTATATTCTGTTCCAGTTTGTCTACTTACACTAGATTTGAGGGCACAGTCAGCTGTCCCAAAAATAGCAGGACATATTATGGTAATCATCCTTAATTTCCTATCAACTTCTGAATCTCTGTATAACTAATACTGTCCTATTATGACTGATCTTACTTGAATCTGGTTTGTTAGGTTGCTGTTTGGTATTAACTGATTTTATTCAAATCTGTTATGATTGATAGTATCAAGTCTAAGAGTATAGGCAACTACACTGAAAATGACAAGATTCACTAAGATACCCACTCTGGTTTGATTATTACCTGATTTTGAAGTCTTATAATGTCTCCAGTGCTTTGTTTTTATTAATGTTGTTATATACTGCTGAGACATCATAGTAACCATTGTAGATCACCTTGTATTGCAGTTTTATATGACTTTTTTGCTTCATACTTTTCTAGGAATTGTTTTGTTTTGTCTTGCTTTGTTTTGTTTTCCCCTCTAATATAGAAATGATAGATATACATGTAGAGACTCATGCATGTGTAGAGCTTATAAACAGTTTATGAGGACCAATTATATAACGCATGATGAAATGAACAACTACTTTGAAAAAAAGCACCTGGTGCTGGGTACTACAGTACCCAGTGCTGATTCCATAGCATCATGATGTAAATCCACCAATACTATCACTCTTTGCTCAGAATGATTTTAGCCTGTTTTGTTTTGTTTAAGTTCAACATACATAAAGGTATGGACAGCTGTTTGGAAGAGAATGAGAGACACTATGACAGCCATTGTTGGCTTTCCCTATTGTCTAGTCTTGAAGACCTGAAACGCCTTCCACATCCTGTTCAGATCAGTTCCATACTGTGTTGTTTCATGTGAATTCCCTGTATGTGAAGATATGGACAACTATTTGGAAGAAAACTAGAGTCAATATGATAGATAGTGAATATCTCCGATTGTCTTGCTTTGAAATTTATGTCTCTTACATTGCTTTCTTGTGTTCTGTTTTGTTGTGTTTAATTTTACCCTTTCTAAAATTAAAAAAAAGAAAGCAAACATTTCAATTATCATCAAAAATGATATTATCATCAAAAAGAGTAAAGTTTATCCACCATTTTGTACAATCAATACATTTTCATATGTCGTCAGAACAGACACTAGGAACGTTTCACTCATTTAGTAATTCCCACTGAAATGAGGAAGCAATTCTAAAAAGCTAAATCCCCAGCCCTAAAATTGTTTCTCTTTGGGTATCCACTTACACAAGAACTAGAAGATTAGAAGGGCGATGTTTTCCCATTCTCAAGTTACAGTCTTGTTCTAGTCTGTCAACTTTGACTCATTAAATGAAAGTGTGTTTTCTTTGTTGCAGTAAACTGATTTTCCATCGTTCATGTTAACCAAAAGTGAAAGCTTGACTTCCAGATTTTTGGAATGCCTTAAAATGGAGCTCTCTCAGTGAGTGTCCAGTAGTGATGAACTGAATCTGCCACTAGATGTCACCGAATTTTCAAACAAATGGCTTTAAAGAACATTTCAATGAAAGTTGACTTGAAATCTAAGATGTCTGTGCTGTTTTCCATGGCATGGATAGAGTAAGTAATATAGCGATCATTCATCTTAGTACATTTGCCATATTTAGATTTTGCAATTTATTTTGCCTTATCCAGAGCTTTTCATTTTGAACTAGTGCTTACAATGCATGAATGGTACTTTTCATAATGCAATACTGATTTTGTCTTCCTTTATGAAGATGTGAAAACTATTCAGAAGCACAAAACAATATATATTTAATAGCCTTTTCATTACAGAAAGCTAATAAAAATTACACCATGAATAAATTTTACTTAGGAGATTACATTCTATTTCTCTTGGGAAAAATGGGTACTTTATTTTTATGTTCCTCCATAAATGACTTCAAAATCTCACAACTTCTGTATATTCTGGAGTTTTGTAGCAGTTTTATCAACTTTTCAAAAAGTGCTGCTAAATTGTTGTTATCAATTATAAATGTTTCCATATGAACTCCTGATATTATGTTAGTAACACTTTATCATGCGGCTGAACATGCATCTGATTTTTTGGCAGAAAAAAAGGTAAGATTAAATGTAAGAAAAGGTAATCAGCGAAGCACAGCAATCTCACACTTGCATATTTTATAATCTCTGATCACAGCAGGAATAATAGTTATCTAGTTGTATATTTAAATAATAGGCTTTCAAAATCTCAAACCAGACTTAGTGTTATTATGAACTGATGCATGTTCCTCATTTATATTTTTGAAAAGATTTTTAATGTGGAACTTCTCACAAATGACTGATGTTTAGAACTAGAAATCTCATTTTCTATCTAATGCATACTTTTCATCTTTCTATCTATTTCTCTGGTGAAACTAGAAATATTCAGGTTGAGACATGAAAAATATCTTCCTTTAATACCATTATATCACATCTATCTTATTTACATACTTTTCATGGAATAGAGGATTTTCCTCTGGGATAGCCCATTTGTTCTCCAATTAAAAGAGCACACACATCCAAAATTGGACAAGGATTATAACGTCAGTGCCCTATTGTTCTTCTCAGCTGCTAGCAAAGTTGGTTTTAAGGCTGACTTTGGTTTAGCCTGGGACCTCCTAGCCCTTTGAGGCTGCTTCTGTGATACTGAGGGTGACTATGTCTTCCTCCCTCTTGGGGCTGGGTTTGGGGAGACACTGTAGTTGTTTACTGTTGTGGAATGAAGTATTTTACCCCTACCAAGAGATGAATGGATGACAGATAAAGATTTACAAAGGAACAAGGATACTCAAGGTTGCTATTTTGAAGGACTGATATTGTTACTTTGTTCACATGAATGTATGGAACAGGGGCAGGGCTGGATAAATATTTACTGAGTTGACTCATAGAAGGATTTTTAAAAGTATGTACAAGTTATTTTTGCTACTGTTAGGAGGTCTATGTTCCTGTCTCTACAACGTTATATTGTCTTTTGCACAGGAAAATATCATAATGGTGTATTGTCAGGACCACATACTTCAGTCTTGCCCAGGCTGGTGGAGTTTTAGCGATGGTTTGTTGGTCACATTCTTTTGCTCATCTGCGTTGGTTCTTTCATTGATCACAGACTTGGAGCTGGGCATAGGGCATATATTATACTTTATTTCAGGGAAAGATAAAAAGAAAAGACCTTGGAAGGAGAAAAGGGCTATGTATGCACTTGCAAGGGAATTCAGTATGGTTAAAGATGCAAATAGTAGTTAGAAAAAAGCTGAAGTTAAGGTACTTACCATATGGAAATTTAAAACCATGAATTTTGCCTCTAATTCACTATGGTTGTTGACCATCTCTTGGGGGAGTGATATGAAGGATAGTTTCACATGATCATTCTTTTCCAGCAATCATGTGCTATCTAGTGTAATTACATACAACTGCTCTGAATATTTCTTGTCACTATTTGGAAATGTCTGTTTACTTTTTAACCTGTGTTCCAGAATGGAGACTTCAGAAAATGGATTGTTGTCTTATGTAGGCATGAATGCATCTTATGTACGACTCTGGAAAGTTAAATTTGAAAAGGTCCCATGCACTTAAAAAATACTAAGTTATAAAGGGAGGCACTTACGTCTGAAAAATTTAAGGATAAACTCATTCAGTACTTTTCCTGATATCCATTTATAAGGTGTTCTGAAGGCAAATTTTATGGGACCAGTGGTTGTCACTTGGGCAGGGGACCATCACACTCCTTTACTTCCAGCCAGAACAGTTCGGTTATCTCTGCTACTCAGGATATGCCTGGGTTCCCAGGGTAGATCTGCCTCATCTTGATTCCCTCCATACAATTTGGTTGATTTCTACGATTTACTTAAGCTTACTATTGCCAACTTTCTTCATCTCATGTAAACTGATGATAGTAATATCACTTAGCTCTGGGTTGGGCTTGTTGTGAGTTTGAATGAATCAATACATATATTTTAAAACAGAGCCAGGCACATAGTAATGCTCAGTAAATATTGTTTATTGCTATTATTACAGTTATAATGGAGTTCAGCCTACTGCTTCCTTTGAAAAATAGAACAATTTCTTTAGCCCAGAAATGTTGAAACCTACCAATCAAGATTATTAATGTGTGAGAATTCTCTTTTCTGCACTAAACGTTTTGCCCTATAAAATTGGAATGAGTTCTGCAGATCAGAGCAGTGAAGTGTGTGGGTCAGTGCTTGGTGAACCCTGATAAATTATTCTTTGATGAATTGTCATTTTCTATTCTTAAAAGAGGCATTAAGAATTTATAACAATGTTCTAGTTGCATTACCATTTGGATGGTGTGTTTATGCTAATTTATACTGCCAATCTTAATTACCAGCAGTTAAACTCATTAAAAAATAATCTCCCCCCGCAATACCTTGTCTGATTCACCTTGCTTCCTAGAATATTTCAATTTCCTTTTGGTTCACTTGCCACAAGTATCAAATAATTTATTCACCAAGCACTGTAAACTCAAGTAACTTTTATTTATTTTCCAGGCATTTACTGAGTGCTTCTGGTTGCTTTGTGGCCATCCACACATTTTCCATACAACCTTAGAGGTCATCTGGTCTTCCAGATCACATATTGCTGGCTTATTTTTACATGCTCAGGGACAGGTGGTTCTCCATCTGTTACTTGAAGACCAGATTCTTGCTTGGGAAGAGCTTGTACAATAGCCTGATAAAACTTTATATAGAACCAAAAGTAAAGTTATAAAGTTTTCACATTTTTCAGGCTGATAAGTAAAGCTTTATGGTATTACTTACTTGCCCAAGCCACAAACTGTGTAACAACAGTTGAGAAAAAGAATTTAGATACCCTGACACCTAAAATACAGCTTTATTATTGTATCTCTTTGCTCACAAGCATTTTACTCTTGCAAATTAAAGTGCCACAAAAAGCACTTTAGGAAATAAAACTAGATAGTGTAATGAAAAGAATGCTTGCTTTTGTGGTCAGAAGCTGTGGGTAAGAGGCGAGGCTTTGTTATTGAGCAACATACGAGATACCATCAAAACTGCACAAGGCACTGTCTTTTCAGTGGAGGAAAAAAAAACTTGAGATACAGTTGTCAGGGCTGGTAGAATTCTTGTTTCAGGAATGGTGATACATCTTTACCTCCTGGTTGGCCTCACAATGGACCTTTATTTTACCAAAATGGGTCTAATGCTCGCTTATCTGAGAAAATTTATGAGAGGACTTCATGATTTTAGTTGAAAAACTAAACCCTATTGGATTTGAAAAAATAGGATTTCTTCCAAATTAAAGGAAGCTATTGAAGATTGAATGAGGGGGCAGAGAGAGGATTGTGGAGTAGTGATCAAAACTAGAGGTTTTCATGGCTCCATAATTTTGTTTTGGGGAAAGTTTAAGGAAAAGTCTCTGATGGATTTTATGCTACAGTTAAAAGGTAAAATGATGAGTGAATTAATTTGTTAACTACAAAAGTATTGAGTTGATCTTAGAGGTTTAAAAGCTGCTGGGCAAAGAGCAAAGTAGTTTCGGTGATGATCAGCCAAGTGATTGGAACCTACATGGTCTTGCTTATACTTCCCATTTACCTGTGGCCCAGAAAGGATTTTGTACTCAAAAACCAGCAATTTCTCGCCTAGCAGTGCCCTTGGGGACTGTAGTAGACTGTTTCATGAATGACAAAGCTTTTTCTGTCCTTCATTACTGGTCTTTAGATTTGGAACAGCTTAAAGACGGAATGAAAGTGGAACCTCTGGAATACCATTATCCCAACCTGATTTACTCTTAGGTTAGATGCCTGGGCTTTCCCAGTGTCACTCTTGGGTTATGGGACTCTTGGGTTAGTCCACAAGGCTTAGGCCAGCTAGAGATGCAATTTCCTTGAAGTTTTGTGTGACCGTGCATTGCAGCACTACTCAGTCTGAAGGCTGATAATAATTTGGTACATCTTTTTAAAAATCTTATTCTCAATGTGCTGAGCCTGTGAAAAGAAAGACCAGGCATCTTACCATGAAATATTCTTGAAACAAATACAGAGGCTACTCTGCTTCTACAGCAAAGACAGAGAAAGAAAATGCAGGGAAAACTACAATTTACTTTCTAAAATGATCTTGCTCCGCACATTATCTGTTTATCTGTAGTCCGAGAGTAGGTAAATAAGAGTACAGCCCCCCAATCAGACTTGTGAATGCCCATCTCCCTCATGATCATTGAAGGCCTGGCTCATATCTTTCTGCTCTGGACCTCCAGTTGGAGGCCCTTGCCACATGGGTTGCTTTAGGTATTTAGATATTCATAATCCTAGCTTCTTTTGATTGCCAGGAAATCTGTATTCATTTTCCTCAAGGAACTCTGAATGTACCCTATCTTCATTATGTTCTTTGTATCTTGAATTCTAGGGGGTCCAGTTGGCAAATAATTCACTTTTCATTTTGGATGAGAGAATGGTGATTTTGTCTTATTGTTGCCTATGACATGACTATTTTCTCTTTCTTTTCTCTCCAAGATATCTGGCATCACTTATCAACTGGTATTCCAAAATTTCCTAACATAAAACTCAACTCACAAAGCATTTTATGAAGCATACAGTGCTGTAATAGTGAGCAAATTTTTCTGTATGAAAACAACTATATTCACTAAAACTTTGTTTTTTTCTTAAATAATTTTTCAAGAAAAAATCTCTTTGAAATAGAAGAGGAGAGAACAACTTTGGGATCATTTCAAAAAGTTTAGAAATGGATGGTCCTTATTGCTTTTATATTTGTTATATTATAACTAGCTGTGAGAAAAGAGAGTCCAGGGTATGTGGTGTGATTATATTCTTGGTTCAGATTCCCTGAAAAGACTCAGGAAAATCCTTCCATTAGCTAGTCCACAAAATTGTCACAACTAGTGGTCCAAATGACAGTTGGCAGCTGGTTGTTCAACTGGCACCAGTAGCTTCTATGAGACCGAGTATGACATGTTTAAACACTAATGCCTCCAAACTGCTAAGACCATGGGTCTATACTGAAGGGAAACCTGCTTTTAGCTGTCGTTCCAGTCACAAATCTATGTCTTGCTCCCCAAAAGATGAGCAGGATCAAGACCTTTATTAGCCGATGGTTTGCTGGCTAACTTTGATTGTCAAGATGACCAAGTCAAGAAACTTCTGGAGAGGCGATTGGATTGTGAGGGCGTTAACATCATCACCCTGTTGGTGAGTTCTGACTGATTTCCAAGGCAGTTAGAAAGTGGAGTCTGGTTGGAAGCTTTGCTCCGCTATGCCCTTCTGCCATGATATTTCTGCTTTAGAGCAGCCAACCATGAACAAAAGCTTCTCAGATGTGAACGAAAATGAGCCTTGATTCCTTTAAGTTGCCAGCATCAGGTATTTTGTCCTAGCGACTGCAAATCTGACTAATAGAGATGGAAATTGGAGAATGCAGAGCAGAAAGAAATAGAAACTCTATTACAGAGGTGTCTCATGCACAGTAGAAATACCCTGGAAGGATAATACAAATGGTAGGGACTTTTCAGGACCATTATATATGTGACTTTCTTAATAGAGTGCCTGACACATAGTAGATATTCAAAAAATTATAGTTGAATATGAAAATGAAATACAATAGAGGGAATACATGCCTCCACAATGATAGTTATGAAGACTTAGAGCTTGAGATGAATTGTAAATAATTATTGGTTAGAGGCTGAGTTCTTCCCCTTCAGTGACAAGCTGGATACTGATGCCTTTCTATATATAGTCTCTCTTGGAAGTCCTCAGTGGCTACCCATTGCCCTTAGGACAGTCTTTCAAACTCCTCAGAAAGCATATGCCATGATTCTGGATCTGCTTTACTTTTTAAATTCATCATGAAATGCATTCTCCATTCCTTAACCTAACTCCAAAAAGTTCTATGCATTAGACCACTTGTTCCTCAAATTGATAAAAACCTGCAGCATAGCCATACAATGGGATACTACTCAGCAACAAAGAAGGATTTACTATCAATGCCTACAACATAGACAAATCACTAAAACTATGTCACCCAGATATGTGAGTACATACTGTACAATTACATTAACATGTAATTCAAGGACAGACAAAAGTAATTCAGGATCATAAAAATTAGAGCAGAAATTGATGATAGCTGATGAGAACTGGCTTAAAGGCAAGCAGGATGTTTTGGGGATAATAATGTTCTAAGTCTCCCCTGGTGTGTGAGCTACATAGTTGAATATGTTTGTAAAAATTTATTAAAGTATACATGTTATGGTAAGTAAATTTTACCTTACAAATTCAGAATATGTTGCATTGGGCCTTAGTGGTTTTGTTCATGCTTTCTGCTGGGATTTATTGTCACTTTGCACCCTAGAACTTCTGCCCTTGAGAATACCAGACACATCCTGGAATTACTGTCTCAACATTGTCTTTGTCATTGGATATAAGAATCAGATCCCTAGGGGCTACCATTGGTGAGCTACATCAGCATTATCCCTTCTGAGTCAGCTGGAGGCAAGGAGTACAGTGAGGCTGAGCTCTCCACCATCAGCGCTTCAGAGCCTATAAAGGAGGAGAAATAAGAGCAATGTCATATCCTATAAAACACAAATGACAATGTCTTTTTAAAGCCACATATACACGTTGTCAGCACTATTGTTAAATCATAGGTATTAGTATAACTTTTCAACTCATATATCAAAAGAAGAGACAGAACACATTTTTCCTGTTGTTAGTGGCTGACACTAGTTGTTTAGAACATAATTTGTTCAATGAAATGGAGAAAACACACAGAAAATGATAAAAAATAGAGTGCAAATAAATGAAAGAAGGAGATAGCATAGAATGATTACGTACATGTTCAGAGAGCAGAGAGTTGAAGCTCCCATGGCCTTTCTCTGTGTTAGCTCTGTTGCTGGAACAAAAATGCCCAACACCTGCAGCTTGAAGGAGAGGTTTCATATGACTCAAGGTTACCATCCAGGGTTGGCTGGCTCAAGGCAGGAATGTGGTGGAAAGGCATGATGGAGCAGAGCTGCTGACTGCATGGTGCCCAGGAAGCACACCACATGGGCAGAGTGTCGGTAAGAGATACATTCTCCAAAGGCGTATCTCTGGGGACTCATCTACAAGGGGGCTTCACTGCCTAAATGAACATCCAGGTGTGAACATCAGCAGATTAGTCCATTGATGGCTGTAAGTTATGAACAAAATCTATGATAAATATTTAATTTTTTTTGTTTTTGAAATTTTTTTTATTAGTGTATGTTTGCAGTATATAATGATTCCATGTCACCCAAGCCGGTCTGGAACTCATGGCAATCCTTGCACCTCAATTGCCCAAGTGATGGGATTACAGGCATGTGCCACCTTCCCCCAGCCCCCAAATAGAGTCTCATTAAATTTACTAGGCTGGGGTTGAACTTTCAGTCTCCCTGTCTCAGGCTCCCAGAGTTCAAGGATTGGAGATGTGTGCCACCATGCTTGGGTCTCTATTTTCTTTTATAAATACTTATATTTAAAAATTATTATAGAAGCACAATTCATAATAGCTAAATCTTGCTACACGTGATGTCATCAACAGGTGAATGGATAAAGAAAATGTATTTACACAAAACAGACTACAACTCTGCCATAAAGAAAGATAAACTTGCATCATCTGGAGGAAAATGGATGTACTCTGAGGCCATAATGTTAAGTGAAATAAATCAGAGGCACAGGTTTAAATATCACATGGTTTCTCTTATATGAGAAACAAAAATTATAAATAAACAACAAATGGGAAGTGTATCAAGAGATGGAGGAAGGGAGGAGGAGAAATGAAAGGGATGAAAGAAGGAATTAAGATGTGTTATGTACATGGACCCACTCAACACAAGAAATGGAAGGATTAAATACTGCAAACAAGGGCTAATAAAGATATTTTTACAGTAAAAGACACATTGCCATTAATCTCCCTCAAAACATTTCCCCTTTCTTGAACACAATTACCCCCATTATTCTCACTACTGTCTGAAGCGGTTCTAGATGGCTTCCTTTGTGTCCATTAGTTGTGCTTTTGTGACTACCTCTATGTGCTGAATTCATTCAAAATGTTTACCTTTCACACTCATTTTGACTTTGGGGAAGAGCCAGGAGTCACATGGATGCTGAAGAAGGTGGATAAGGACACGTCATAATGCTCTTAGGAGCTTGCCTTTCAGTTGGGTGGCACTGGGCAGCAGCATTCACTGTAGTTTTGGTCACACTTTGTAAGGATGCCCACTACAGAGGACTTCCTTGCTTTAGAAAGGAATGAGAATGATGGGATGCATGTGTTTGAAGTGAGGGCAAATGTTTTGAGAGCAATGAATTGCAATGTGTCTCTTACTGTGATACTTTTAAAAATGTAAATATTCACATATATTGATCATACTTTGCATCCCTCCTGTCCAATCACCCCTCCAGGAGTGTCTTAGTCCAGTCAAATTGACAGTTAAGATTAACGATCTCATGTCTTTGGAATGAAGAAAGTCACCGCTGGGAAGAAGAATACCCTCCACAGTAACTCCTTCTTTGTGCCATTAGCTCTGAGCAGTTACTGGGGGGTGGATCAGGGCAGCCACACAGAAGAAAGGGAGAAAGCAGCCAAGAACATGTGACTGTCTCCAAGGACCCAAATCTAGAGAGATAGGTCATGGACGATGTGAGCAACTTGGAGGCTTCTTTCTTAAGTTAAGTACTTTGTATTCATTCTCAAAGAACTTTGTCCTATGTTTTATTTATTTATTTGTGGTGCTGGGGATCGAACTTATGGCCTTGCATATGCTAGGCAAGTGCTCTGATGCTGAGCTACAGCCCCATCCAGAAGGCACTTTGGAGGATCACGTAATTTAATTAGCAGCACAACAATGGGGTCAGTGTGTTTCTCTCCCTCTCTCTTGCTAGTTTGTGATGTTTGCAGCAGTCATGAATGGCTGCCCAGACATGTCACCCTGCCTTGGAGCCAACTGAGCATGGACTGAAACCAACAAGAACTCCCGCCACCCCAGAGGATGGCTGCTGTGCTCCTCCCTGGCTCAGGCTGCCGAGCCACACCTGTGTCCCAATACCCTTCCCCCTCCTGCCAACCTGGAGGACAACCACTGCACTCTACCCCAGCTTGGACTGCTGAACCACACCTGAGCCCCTGGGCGCCTCTCATGCATGCAATCCTGGAGGACAACTGCTGCACCCCACCCCAGCTTGGGCCGCCACACTGCCTGCACCCCGACAGGCTCCCCCCTGCACACAGCCCACCATGCCCTACCCTGGCTCTGACCATTGTTGCACCTGCAACCTGGCATGCTCCTCCAGTGTACTGACTCAGAGGACCACTGCACCCAACCTGGCTTGGCCTGCTGCCCTCAGCTACCCTCTCCATCTCTTAGACCAATCACTGTTGTGAATGTTTGGCTCACATTCTCCCTCCCAGAACCTTGAAATGAAGTGGATTGGCTGTGCTGGTTTGATGGGAGACTTGGAGGCCCCTGGCCCAGAAGGAGGACCCTGGCAGGGCAGGTTCCAGTCACTATGTACCCAACAGTCAGGTGGACGTCAACAACACAGTAGGACCCTAGGAGACACACTGCCGATAGTTGTGACTACTGAGGTTGAATAACCAGATATTGGTCCAGAAGGTGAAAATGACAAAATGAAAAAGCAAAATGCAATCTCAAACATCTAGTCCAGCAGGAGCAAGAACAAGCAACAGTGAACTAGAGGACTTTAAAAGTCATACACCAGAAATCGCCGAAAAGATAGCAAATGAAATAAAGAAACAAATACATGAGGCTACAGAGGAAATCAAATTAGAAATAATGTCTTATGTAAAGATAGAAATAACAATCTTAGTAAATGAGTTGCTCAACATAGCTAGAGAAGAGATAGATTAAAAAAATACAGGAGCATGAGAAACTGATTGAAACTTTGAATGAACAATGTAGAATACAAGCAGAATCCATGAAACAAACTCAGAGAGATATCCAAGAAAAAAAAATTCAGCTGAAAGATGGCAAAACCGTCTAAATGAAGTTAAGGATAGAATTTCAGATCTTGAGGACAGGATCACACATAGTGATGATGAAAAGGTAGGACTTATAAAAACAACAAAGCAGCATGAAATGACAATACAGCAGCTTCAAGATGATGCAAAGAGAAATGATGTAAAACTCATAGGCATCAGTGAAGATGCAGGAGACAATGAAAGTGACATAACTAAACTATCCATAGAAGTAATAGCAGAAAATTTCCCAAACGTGGTGAAAAAAATCTGACATACAAATAAGTGAGGCTTATGGAATGCCAAACAATCACAACCAACATAAATCTACACCAAGATATATAATAATTAAGAGCCCAGACATACCACATAAAAACAGAATACTAAAGCTGATAGAGTAAGGATATAACTCACCTAAAGAAAGCCTTCTAGAATCACAGCAGACTTTTCAGCACAAACCTTCAGGTTAAGACAAGCTTGGAGTGAAGTACTTCAAGCCTAAAAGAAAGCAACTTTCAACCTAGACTGATGTACCCAGCAAAACTTTGTTTCAAATTTAATAGAGAAACAGGATGAAACTTCTATGACAAAGAACAACCGAAGAAATTCATGTCCACCAAACCAACCCTAGAAAGAGTATTGAAAGGCATGCTAGATAGAGATAAAAATGACCACAATCTCCATAAGAACAACAGAAAGAAAACACCAGGCTGGATAAGAAATTAAACAAAAAAGTGGGAAACCAACAATAGGAACACAACATGACAAAGTCAAGCCAGTACATATCAGTGATATTCATAAATGTAAATGGGCTCAATTCACTTGTCCAAAGAAACCGGTTGACAGAATGGATCAAGAAACAGGATCCCACAATATGCTGTATACAAGAAACACATCTGACTCAAAAAGAAACTCATCGATTAAAAGTCAAAGGGCGGAAAACAGTATTCCATGCAACAAGAATCCAGAAAAAAGCAGGGGTAGCTATTCTGTTTGCGGACAAAAGGAGCTTCAAACCTAAAAAGATTAAAATAGACAAAGAAGGCCACTATATACTTGTAAGTGGAAAACTAAAGAGGAAGAACTAACAATTATAAATATGTATGCACCAAATACAGGAGCACCCAACTATATAAGACAAATATTAATGGACATGAAAAACCAAACATACAGGAACATAATTGTAATAGGAGATCTTAACATCCCACTGTCACAAAGAGATAGATCAACTAGACAACAATTCAGCAAAGAAATAACAGAACTGAATCACACCTGTGAACAAATGGCCTTAGTGGATGTTTACAGAGTGTTTCACCCAACCACATTAGAATATACATTCTTCTCAGCTGCACATGGAACATTTGCCAAAACAGACCATATATTAACTCATATAAAACATTCTTAAGTAAATGCAAAAGTATTGAAATTATCCCATGCATAATATCTGACCATAGTGCACTAAAATTGGAAATCATTGGTAAAAAGCCCTGCAAAACCTGCATAAATACATGGAAATTAAATAACAACCTCCTGAACAACCAGTGGGTTACAGATGAAGTTAAAGAAGAGATAAAACTATACCTACAATACAATGAAAATGCAGATACAACATTCCATAACCTATGGGATGCAATGAAAGCAGTCCTAAGAGGGAAATATATAGCAATAAATAGTCACATCAAGAAAACAGAATGAGCACAAATAAATAACCTAATACATCTCAAGCTTCTAGAAAAGGAAGAGCAAGTCAAACCCAAAGCTCATAGAACAGAGGAAATTGTAAAGATTAGAGCAGAAATCAATGCAATTGAAACAAACAAACAAAATAAACAATAGAAAGAATTAATGAATCAAAGAGCTGGTTTTTTGAGAGAATAAACAAAATTGATAAACCTCTAGCCAACCTTATCAAGAAAAAGAAAGAAAAAAACTCAAATCCACGCAATAAAGACTGAAAAGAGGGAAATTACTACAGATCCCATGGAAATTCAAAAGATCATGAACACCTATCTTGAAAATCTCTACTCACATAGTGTGGAAAACACAGAGGAAATGGACAGATTTCTGGAAACATATGAACTACCAAAGCTCAATCAAGCAGGTACAACAATTTTGAATAACCCAGTATCAGCTACTGAAATTGAAAACTTACCACAAAGAAAAGCCCAGGTCCTGATGGATTCACAGTTAAATTCTATAAGAAATTTAGAGGAGATTTAATGCTGATACTCCTTAAACTCTTCAATGAAATTGAAAGAGAAGCAGTCCTCCCTTAACTCATTCTTGGAGGCAAGTATCACTCTGATACCAAAACCAGAGAAAGACCCAACCTAGAAGAACTATGGACCAATCTCATTAATGAACATTGATGCAAAGATTCTCAATAAAATATTGGCAAATAGAATGCAGCAAATCATCAAGAAGATTATACATCATGGCCAAAAATGGGATTTATTCCAGGAATTCAGGGATGGTTCAACATATGCAAATCAATAAATTTAATACACCACATCAACAGAGCCAAAAATAAAAATCACATGGTCATCTCAATTCATGCAGAAAAAGCTTTTGATAA
>PVJX010024720.1:0-27750 GCA_004027295.1 Dolichotis patagonum | reverse complement strand
TTATTTGATTTTTCATTTCTGTTAGTATTTGCTTTATATAGCTGGGTGCTCTGAAATTTGGTGCATATATATTTAAGATTGTTATCTCTTCCTCTTGAAGTTTTCCCCTAACTAGTATGTAGTGACCTTCTTTATCTCTTTGGATCATTCTTGGTTGGAAATTCACATTGTCTGCAAAAAGGATTGCCACTCCTGATTTTTTTTTTTGGTTTCCTGTTGCATGAAGTATTGTTTTCCATCTCTTGACTTTCAGTCTATGAGTGTCCTTTTGCGTTAGATGGGTTTCTTGTAGACAGCATATGGTTGGATGTTGTTTCTTGATCCATTCTGCCAGTCTGTTTTTTTGATTGGCGAATTGAGGCCATTTACATTAATGGTTGTAACTGTTATATATTGGTTTATAGTTGACATGTTATCTTTCTGCTATTGTGTCTTTAGTTTTCCATTCTGTTAATTGTCTGCATTGCTTGGTGGTTTTACCCCATGTGTATCTAGAATGTCTTTCAGTATTCTTTGTAGGTTTGGTTTGGTGTTCATGAAGTTCTTCAGCTGTTCTTTTTCATGGAAGTATCTTATTTCTCCATCCATTTTGAAGGTCAGTTTTGCAGGGTATGTCAGTCTGTGTTGGAAGTGGTTTTCCTTTACAATCTAAAATTCTTCACTCCATGCTCTTCTTGATTTCATGGTTTGTGTTGAGAAGTCTGCTGTATTTCTGATAGGTTTTCCTTTATAGGTGATCTCTCTTTTCTCTCTAACAGTTTTTAGTATTCTATTCTTGAGTTGGATTTCTGGGAAGGTGATTATTATGTGTCTGGGTGTAGTTTTATTTTGGTTATGGCTGTTTGGAGTTCTATATGCTTCACTTATCCAGATGTCAGTATCTCTTGTCATGTTTGGGAAGTTTTCAGCTATTACTTCTGTAAATATCCTCTTGATGTCATTTGGGCTGTCCCTTCTTTTTCATTTATCCCTATTAATGTTATGTTATTTTTCTTTGCAACATCTTGCAGGTGTTGGATTGTTATTTCCTGATTCTTTGTTATTTTTAAAAGATCTTGTCTTTCCTGCTCACTGGCTGCAATCTTATCTTCGAGGTCTGAAATTCTGTCTTCACTCTCATTGAGGTGGTTTTTACAGCTTTCAATAGAATTTTTGATTTCTTGTATATCTTTTTGAATCTGCTTTATGCATTCTGTTTGTTTCTTATATTGTTCATTCAGGGATTCTATCTCTTTGCTTTGTTCCTCTAATTTTTTAGCTTTGTTTTCACTAGATGCATTCACTATTTCTTTCACTATTTTTATCAATTCTTCTTTTACCTGGGCAAGTATTTCTGATTTGAATTTCTCCATAGCTTTCCCTATTTGCATATGTATTTCATTTGATATCATTTCAGACATTTCAGGTGTATGGCTTCTTTTTCCTTCTATGTACATTGTTTCTGAGCTTTCTTGGGGAGGGCTAGAGCTTTGAGCCTGCCTTTTGGTCTTTCCTTTTGTCATTTTTCTATATTTCCTTGCTTGAGTGGTGTTCCAATGCTTTCTCTGCATGTCTGATGAATTACCTCTTGCACCCTCAGTTCCTGGAGGGGCTTTGGCTCCCCCACAGGCTCTTGGCTTCCTCACAGGGTCCTAACTCCCCTATGTTGACTCCTGGATCCCTAAGTTGTAAGGCAAATGCTGGGTGTGGTCAACCCAGAGCCTGTGGAATCTCAGGCACGCCAGGCCACCGTACTTTGTCCCAGGCAGGTCTGCAGGAGGTTCCCTGCTAGTGAAGGGTGGGCTTCCAGGTCCCAAAGAGTCAGGCCTAAATGCTGGTTTCTGCAAAGTTCCCGGTCCCAAACAGACCTGGCCAAGATGCCAGTCACCACCAAATCCCCAATCCAAACAGCCCAGGCCTCTCTGCAGGTCCTGGAGGTTCCCTGTCCCAAAGAGTCAGGCCATGATGCTGGTCTCTGGGAGATTTCCTGCAGGTGAAGTGTGGGGGTACGGGCCCAAACAGACCTGGCTCAGATGCTGGTCTCCGGAAAGTTCCCTGTGGGTGAATGTCGGCCTACCAGTCCCAAACAGTTGGGCTGAGATGCTGGCCTCTGCAGACTTTCAATCCAAACAGCCCATGCCACTCTGGGGGTCCGGGAGGTTTCCGTTCCCAAAGAGTCAGGCCGTGATGCTGGTCTCTGGGAGATTTCCTGCAGGTGAAGGGCAGGGCTACGGGCCCAAACAGACCTGGCCCAGATGCTGGTCTCCAGGAAGTTCCCTGTGGATGAAGGGCAGGCCTACCAGTCCCAAACAGTCTGGCCAAAATGCCAGTTTCCACAGACTTTCAATACAAGCAGCCCAGGCCACTCTCTCTCCTATTATTTCTGTGAATATTTTTGTTCTGTCTTTTGTATTGACTCCAGCATCTTCACTAATGCCTACTGGTCTTATACTTTTGCTCTTGGCATCATGTTGAAGCTTCTGGATTGTCGTTTCATGATTGTCATTTCAACCATGGTAAGATTCACCAAGAAAATCAGCAACATAGAATCTTCCCTTCTGGTCTTACTTTTATGATGTTGACAAGAATTCTGAGGTGGGAATTCCAAACCTAGCACTAGACTGACTCAGTCAGCTAGACAGTGCCATTTAAAGTGACAATTAGTTTCTTTAACATAACTACATTATGAAATTTGTAGACAGAGGATTACCCTTCACAAGTTCTCTGCCAAACATTTTTCTCCACAGATGTATGAAAATGACTTTTTCAAGAGTTTAAAATGTGGCATGCTGGTACTGCTCTGGCCAGCTCACCACCATGGTACCAGCATGAAGGAAGGCACCACACAGAGGATACTACTGCCTCTGCTGGGTGTGCTTGCCCACTGCTGCCCTCCCCCACTGCCACAGCCTAGAGGAAGGTGCCACATGGAGTAGGTGTCTGAGCCCCGCCCTACCTAGCACAGCTGAGCTAGCCAACTTCACTCTGGCCACCTTGCCATCAGCATACTGGCACAGAGGAAGGCAAAGTGTGGAGAAGACCACCACCTCCACCTCAACTCATGCTGCTGGGTGTGCTTGTCCACTACTCACGCGCCAACCACCACAGCTGTGCACAGAATCATTGAACTGAGTTGGATTGATAGTGCTGGTTCAGTTGGAGCCTGAGTGGCCCCTTGCCCAGACAGAACACCATGGTAGGTTCTGGTCACTATGTATACCCAACAGTTGGGTGGACATCAACCACAGATTAGGACCCTAGGAGGTACACTGTTGATAGTAGTGACTATTGGGACTAAATAACAAGATATTGACCCAGAAGGTGAAAATGACAAAACAACAAAAACCAAAATGAAATCTCAAACATCTAGTCCATCAGGTGCAAGAACAGCAGACAGAGAAATGGAGGACTTAAATAGTCATACACCAGAAAGCTCTTAAAACATAGCAAATGAAGTAAAGAAACCAATCTGAGAGGCTTTGGAGGAAATCAAATTAGAAGTAATGGCTTATGTAAAGACAGAAGTAACAACCTTCGTAAAGTATTTGGTCAACATATCCAGGGAAGAAATAGATTAAAAAATACAGGAGCATGGGAAATTGATTGACACCTTGAATAAACAAGACAGAAAACAAGCAGAATCCAAGAAACAGTTTTAAAGAGATATCCAAGAAACAAAAAAAAATTCTACTGAAAACTGGCAAAACCATTTAAATGAAGCTGAGGATAAAATTTCAGACCTTGAGGATAGGATCACAGTTAACTACCAGGAAAAGATAGAACTTATAAAAACAACAATGTAGCATGAAGTAACAATCCAACAGCTTCAAGATGATGCCAAGAGAAACAATGTACAGATAATAGGCATCAGTGAGAAGGCAGGAGACAATGCAAAGGACTTAACAAAGCTATTCACAGAAGTAATTATGGAAAATTACCCAAACATAGGGGAAAATCTGACATACAAATAAGTGAGGCATATAGAACACCAAATAGTCATAACCAAAATAAATCTACATCCAGACATATAATAATTAAGATTTCAGATATACAATATAAAAACAGAATACTAAAAGCTGTTAGAGAAAAGACACAAATCACCTATGAAGGAAAGCCTATTAGAATCATGGCAGACTTCTCAGCACAAACTTTCAGGTTAAGAAGAGCTTGGAGTGAAGTATTTCAAGTCCTAAAAGAAAACAACTTTCAACCCAGACTGATGTACACAGAAAAACTGTCTTTCAAATTTAATGGAGAAACATGATTCTTCCATGACAAAGAACAACTGAAGAAATTCATATCTACCAAACCAACTCTAGAAGGAGTATTGAAAGACATACTAGAAAGTGATAAAAATGACCAAAATCATCAGAGCAACAACAGAAAGAAACCACCAGACTGGACAAGAAATTAAACAAGGGAGGAAAGTGGAAAACCAACCACAGGGACATAATATGGTGAAGTCAAGTAAATACAAATCAGTAAAAATCATAAATGTAAATGGACTCAATTCACCTGTCAAATAATCAGATTGACAGAATGGATCAAGATACAAGACTTCACAATATGCTGTATACAAGAAACACATATGACTCAAAAAGGAACTCATAGATTAAAAGTTAAAGGATGAAAAACAGTATTCCATTCAACAAGAACCCAGAAAAAAAGCATGGGTAGCTCTTCTGTTTGAAACCCAATCAACCTCAAACCTAAAATGATTAAAAGAGACAAACAAGGCTACTACATTCTTGTAAGTGGAAAACTACTAGAGGAAGAATTAACAATTTTAAATATATATGCACCGAATACAGGATCACCCAACTATATAAGACAAATACTAATGGACATGAAATATTGAATACACAAGAACACAATTGTAATAGGAGACCTTAACACCCCACTGTCACAAAGAGATACATCAACTAGACAAAAAACCAGCAATGAAATAGCAGAACTGAATCACACCTGTGAACGAATGGACTTAGTAGATGTCTACAGAGTGTTCCACCCAACTACATCTGAATATACATTCTCCTCAACTGCACATGGGACATTGTCTAAAATAGATAATATATTAATTCATAAAGCATTCTTTAGTAAATGCAAATGGAGTGAAATTACCCCATGCATAATGTCTGATTACAGGGTACTAAATTTGGAAATAAATGGAAAAAACCTGCATATACATGGAAATTAAATAACAACCTTCTGAACAACCAGTGGGTTACAGATGAAATTAAAGAAGAAATAAAACAATACCTAAAATATAATGAAAATGCAGACACATGCTGTAACCTATGGGATGCAATGAAAACAATCTTAAGAGGAAAATCTATAAAATAAATAGCCACATCAAGAAAATGGAATGAGCTCAAATAAATAACCTAATGATACATCTCAAGCTTCTAGGAAAGGAAGAGAAAGTAAAAAAGATGATCATAGAAGAGAGGAAATTGTTAAGATTAGAGGAGAAATTAAATCAATTGAAACCAAAAAACAATACAAAGAATTAAGGAATCAAAAAGATGGTTTTTTGAGATGATAAACAAAATTGATCAACCCCTAGCCAAACTTATCAAGAAAAAGAAAGATAAAATGCAAATCCATGTAATAAGGACTGAAAAGAGGGAGATTACTACAGATACCATGGAAATTCAAAAGATCATGAACACTACTTTGAAAATATCTACTCACATAGGGTGGAAAACACAGAGGAAATAGAGAGATTTCTAGAAATATATGAACTACTGAAGCACAATCAAGAAGATATAACAATTTTGAATAACACAATAGCAGCTACTGAAACTGAAAATGTTATTGAAAACTTACCAACAAAGAAAAGCCCAGGTCCTCATGTATTCACAGCTGAATTCTACAGGAAATTTAGAGAAGACTTAATGCCAACACTCCTTGACCTCTTCAATGAAATTGAAACAAAAGCAATCTTGCCTAAATCATACTTGGAGGCAAGTATTATCCTGCTACCAACATCACAGAAAGACCCAACCAAAAAGGAGAACTATAGACCAATCTCACTAATGAACACTGATGCAAAGATTCTCAATTAGATACTGACAAATAGAATGCAGCAAATCATCAAGAAGATTATGCATCATGACCAAGTGTGATGTATTCCAGGAATACAGGGATTGTTTAACACATGCAAATCAGTAAATATAATATACCACATCAACAGAGCCAAAAATAAAAATCATATGATCATCACAATAGAGGCAGAACAAGCTTTCAATAAAGTCCAACATCTGTTCATGACAAAAAATCTACAGAAACTCAGAATAGAAGGTATGTACCTCAATCTCATAAAGGCCATTTATGACAATCCAACAGCCAACATTACACTAAATGGACCAAAAGTGAAAGCCTTCACTCTAAAATCAGGAACAAGACAAGGATGTCAGCTATAATCGCTCCTTTTCACAATAGTTCTAGATATATTAGCCAGAGCAATCAGGCAAGAGGGAGTAATAAAAGGAATAAAAATAGGAAAAGAAGTTAAACTACCATTACTTGCAGATGACGTGATACTCTACATAGAACACACAAAAAACTCCATTAAAAGATTATTAGAGTTAATAAACAAATACAACAGTTTAGCTGGATAGAATGTCAACACTCAAAAATCAATAGCATTCCTGTACAAAAACAACTCACTGAGAGAGAAATTAAGGAAATGTCACCTTTCACAATAGCATCTAAAAAAATGAGAAACTTAGGAATCAACCTAACCAAGAATGTAGAAGATCTATGTGCTGAAAATTATACAACCCTAAAAAAGAAAATTGAAGAGGATATTAGAAAATGGAAGTATATCACCTGCTCTTGGTTAGGAAGAACCAACATTGTGAAAATGGCCAGACTCCCAAAACTGTTATACAGATTCAATGAAATCTTAGTCAAAATCATCATCAACAAACCTTACAGATCTAGAAAAACATTCCTAAAATTCATCTGGAAACAGAAGAAACCTAGAATATCACAGGTAATTCTGAGGAACAAAGGCAAGACAGGAGGCATCTCAATCCCTGATTTGAAGCTACACTGCAAAGCTACAGTGATAAACTCTGCATGGTACTGGCAAAGAAATAGGCCTGAGGATCAATGGAACAGATTAGAAGATGCAAACACTACTACAAAGACACTCAGCCACCTTATATTTGACAAAGGGGCTAAACTTATTCACTGGATAAAGATAGCCTCTTTAATAAATGGTGTTGGAAAAACTGGCTTTCCACATGCCAAAGACTGAAAATAGACCCATGCGTATCTCCATATACTAAACTAAAGTCAAAATGGATCACGGATCTAAATATTAAAACAGAAACACTAAATCTACTGAATGACAAAGTAGATAAAAACATTGGAGACACAGGGGTTGGAAGACAATTCATGAATAAAAGGCTAACTGCACCGCAAATATTTCAAAGACTCAACAACTGGCGTCTCATATTACTAAAATGTTCTTGCACATCAAAAGAAATCACCAACAAAGTGAAAAAGAAACCCACAGAATGAGAAAACATCTTAGCCAACAATCCTTCAGACAAAGGATTTATATCCAAAATATATAAAGAATTGAAAACCACCAAACCCCCCAAATTCAAGGACCCTCTCCAAAAATGGGCATCTGAGATGAACACACAGATCTCAGATGAACATATACAAATGGCAAATAAATACATGAAGAAATGCTCACCATCACTGGTCATTCGAGAAATGCAAATTAAAACAACATTGAGATTTCATCTCACCCCAGAAAGAATGGATGCCATCAAGAAAACAACTGATAACAAATGTTGACGAGGATGTGGGGAAAATGGATCACTCCTCCACTGTTGGTGGGAGTGGAGACTGGTGCAACCACTGTGGAAATCAGTATGGAGATTCCTCAAAAAACTAGTATTGGAAATTCCATTCAACCTAGCTATTCCCCTCCTGGGTATTTTCCCAGAAAAATTGAAGACATCAGGGCACAGAGATATATGTGTACCTATGTTCATAGCAGCACAATTTGTGCTAGCTGAATCTTGGAAACAACCAAAACTGCTCATCAACTGCAGAGTGGATGAGAAAAATGTGGTATTTTATACAATGGAATACTATTCAGCCATAAAAATGATGACCTGGTGGCCTTTATAGGTAAATGGAGCCAACTTGAAAATATCCTCATTAGTACAATAAACAGGACTCACATGAGTAAATATCACATTATATCTCTAGTGTAAAATAACAAAAACTGACCCAATACTGGAATCCAAAATGTATGCTAGATATTGTGAAAGTGAAAGTGAAGGGAAGTGCTCTAAAGAGTATAATGAAATGGATAGTGTGTTATATAGTTGACCATGTTACTGAATTTCTGTTGGAACACTGAACAGAAGGATTTGCGCTGTCAATGTTTGAGTGTCTAGTCACTATTTATGCTTTGATTTTGTAAAATTGGCAACTATTTTTGAGACAACAGCAAGTAATGTATCAACTAGTGATTCTACGATGAGAATTTTTTTGTTTCTTTGAATTCCTTGAACTCAGTATTGTTCTACCATTTTCTGCTTTCCTATTCTCTTTGATTTTCTTTCATTACTTTGAAAAAAGAAAAATAGGCAATTTAACAATCATTGTTAAATTTCTTTCATACTGTTGTGAAAACCTATGTTAACATTGTCTTGAGTTTCTTGTTGTTTATGCCTTTTGCTTTTTGTTCTTTTCTGACTTTTTAAAATAAAAACATTTGGCTAGTTATTGTGTATCTATTCAATAATGATAAATGAGTATTAATTTTAAGATGTACTAACTCATTACTAAATTCTTTGCAGATTCCTTGACCCATCTATGCCTTTTTTACATTTTCCTGTACATTGTCAAATGTCACTTTGTTGACCATTTGTTTTTCCTTTTTTTTTGGTACCAGGCTAAAACCCATGACCCTGTTGCTCATCAGGCAGGTGCTTGTACCACTGAGCTAAATCCCTGGCAGTAATTTTATTTTCCATTAAAACTTATTTGTGGTAGAAAAAGAGTCACTGGTAATACTTATTAAAACAATTTTAATGTAACAGAGAAAACAAGAGACAGTGCTTTTTATTTCAGTATTTTAGTTAGACTCCCATTATTGCTTTTTGGATCTTAAGTCATTTGTATAATGGACACAATGAGCATTTGTGGGTTTTCTAATTTCTATTACATGGAGAGGAAGGATGACCCTTCAGAGACCATTTAGCTGAAGAAAAGCTGAACTTAGATCATAGAAGCACTGCAGAACTACCATCATCTCTAGATAAAGGGTCAGCATTATTGGCCTTAGTTAATGGCAAGCTTGATGTGCATTACTGTAAGTTCTTCCTGATGTTGTTGCCATAGACACAGATATCTATGTTCTTCTGAAGGAGTTTTACAATGAAAGACAAACTAGGATAATACTGTAAATTATGTACTTCTGGATATTATAAAAAGCAAAAACCATAGTCTCCATTGTTACATTGTATTATGTATTTCAAAAGTTGTAAAATTTCATATCTGCTTCCACTTATTAAGGGATTACTACAAGTTAGGGTTGTACTAAATACTTTGAAAACGTTATCTCATCTTTTTTCATAATGAAGCTGTGAAACAGATAATAATATTGTCAGTTTTTGCATAAATAAATTGAAGCTTATGGAAATAATTTATCTAAGATATGCATCCAGTAAGGGATATGACTAGAATTCAACTTTGGTTAAATTTATCATAAAGTTATGTTTTCAGATGATCTAATACTGATTTTAAATATAAAGTATTTCTTAATCTCTGGAGGGAAATTACACTCCTCTAATAAAACTGTGCCTGAATCATAGAAGATGCTTAAAAGTTAGTAACTGTTTAAGGATGTTTAATTTTCCTAAATTGAATGTATATTCTAATATTCTAATATTTTATCTGTCACCAAGACATGTTCTGCTCTGTTGCTGTCATTATGTATATGTATATGAAACTATGGACCTTACTTTCATGATTAAGTCATTTCATATGACATAGTTGATCTTAAGACAGGTAAACTATCTAGGTATTTCTGATATGATCATAGAAACATTTTTAAATCAGTTTTCTCTGGCAAGTAGGAAAATAGGACATTAGCAATTTGAAACATGAGTATGTATCACATTGATAGTTTGAATGTGAAAAGGCATACTGTAAGGAATATAGGAACACCTTAATAACAGAATGTGGCAGCCAGATAAAAAAATGACTGTAAATAGCCTAATTCTGTAAAAATAAAGGTATAGTGGGTCAAATTTTCCCCAGAAACTAAGGATAAGAACTTAGCTCAACTACCACATATATATCAGCGTAGTGAAACACAAAACACTCAGTTAAATGATGTGAAATTTCTGATCAAAAAATTAGTAAGCAATGACTGCATAATGTTTTAAGCTTCTAAATTTTAGATAATTTGTTGCACAACAAAAGAAGTTTAATATACCAGTAGTCTTAGTTTTCTTGTTATAGTAAAATACCCTTTATATGTCTTAAGGGAGGAAAGGTTTTCTTTAGCTCACAGTTTGTAGAGCTGTCTGCCCATAATTGGCTGGATCCAAGGTAAAGTAGCACATGGCATACAGGCATAAAAAGGATAAATAGTTCATTGTAGGCAGAAGGTAGTAAAACAGGGGAGAGCCACATCATTTCCTATCCCTTCTAGCTTATCCATGCTACCCAGGGTAGGTAGAATTCACAGCCTTTTTCCTAATTCCCTTGATCCTAGCATGGCACCATGAACCTATTCCACTGTCTCCACATTTTATATCCAGCCATCTCTGAAGAAGTTCCACGTTTAACTGCATGAAGTGTTGTGGGGGTGGGCATTAGTACACCAACCATAACACTAGTTACCTATGAGTGAATTAATTGTATCTTTACAAGTTTATTTACAAAATATTTACCTTCTTAATTTTTATTATCTCATTTTGTATTTTGGTATTCATTTATGTTTTGGATTGCTCATTAGATAACTCATGCAATATTTAAGCTCATATATCTTATTTATCTCTTAATGTTATGGTATCATGGTCCATCCATTTTCCTACAAGTGGCTTGAGTTTAACTTTATTTATGTCAAAGTAATACTCTATTATGTGTAAATACTGTATTTTTGTCATTCATTCATTTGTTGATGAACACATTGGCCACTTACATATTTTAGCTGTTTTGAATTGTCCTGCTAAAACATGAGTATACATGTGCTGTGAAAATATGATGTCTTTAATTCTTTCAGGATGATATCTAAAAATGAATAAATGAGAGGAATGGAATTATAAGTTCTTGGTTTTTTGACAAATATCCATACTGATTTCCATAGCAGGTGTACCAATTTACATTCCAGTGAACAATGTACAGGGTTTTATTTTTCCTGCAGACTCACCAGCATGTGTTATTATTTTATTTCTTGATGATGGACATTTTATCTGCAGTAAGATGGAGTTTCAATGTTGTTTCAATTTGTCACTCTAACGACCAGAGATGTGGGGCATTTTTGTCTTGTATGTATTGGCCATATGTATTTTTTTCTGAGAAGTTTCTATTCATTTCATTAGCCCAAGGGAAGGAGCGGTAAGGGGATGAAACTAGAAATAAATATGCGGTGTATGTGAAATAACTTCTCATGAGGAATGCGATAATTATGCACTGCAAACATGTACTAATAAAAAATAAAATTGGAAAAGTGTTTATTAGTTTCTTGTTTCTACAAAATAGTTAAACCAGTATTTCAAATTTTCATGCACAAAAAGTCAGACAAAGGTAAATTTTTTCAATCTTTATACATTTGTGAAAATAGTCCAATATTTCCAGGATCAACAACAAACTTAAAGAATCATATGTACTATTTTCCCTTTATTTTCACATATTTCACTCACCAGTGTACTCACTGTGCACATTCTTTTATTGCCAACTAATGGTTCAGTGCTATTAAGCATTTTTATTCAGTATTATTTTGCATAGGCTTTTTAAAAGTTCCAATTGTGCTTACAACTATACTACTTTTAACTGAATTTTTAAGTAATATATAATAAACAGTTTAAGAACTTCCTGGAAATATAGTTATACCTAAGAATTCAATTTGAATGTCAATTTTACCATGAGTGATGCATTAGTGAATAAATGATCCATAATATGAAAATGGATACTGTGGGTCTTTTATCTTAATGGAAAATATGTATTTTTACCTGTACTAGAGGGAAAATGCAGGGATTTCAACATTGATAGAAGGAGATATATAGATGATAGATAAATAGATAGATAGATAGATAGATAGATAGACTGACCCTTTTGGCTTATGCGTTAATGCAGCATGTTCCAAAAGCAGGTTGGAGAAATGTTATTTTAGTTGATAGTGTTAGAGGTTGAATGAATTCTTTTTTTCATAAGGTGATTTTTGGGACTGAGTGCTAGAAAGAATATCTTTAAACTTGCGAACTGAAAAATTTGATCTTGAAATCATTGAAAGAGATTAAATATGAGTCCTCAAGGACACCTTTGTTATAGACTTATTTTTATCTTCATAATTACACTTTTGGAAGAGCAAAAAGTTTGGAAGTTTTATTGAATACCATATCCACAGTTTGGTGGAAATGCTGGTTACAACTCTACAAAATGCGAGAGTCATTCTTCCAGAAGAACCACTATTGTTTAAAACATAGAATGAAGTTAATTTATTGTAGGCCAAGTTCACTCAAAACTCCTGATTCCATTCTATTTTTTTGATACCAGGACTTGAACTCAGGACCTCACACTTTCCAGGAAGGTGCTGTGCTGCTGAGCTATATCCACAGCCTCTGACTCCAACCAGGAAGGAAATATTAGTGAGATAATAGAATACCATGGATTGGCTTGTTGTAAAATCTGGAAAATAAAATAAAATATAAAAAGGTGCTTTTTCAGTGTTTTTAGTTGAAGCCATAGAGCATCTTATCTTTTCCCTGGAGAAATTCTGCATATTTGCATCAGTGTGTGCTGTGTTAGGTAGAATATCCTACATTTAGTTTGAATCAAAAAAGAGTACATTTGGGTCATCTCATCTATAATTTACAGACTAAAGGTCAATGGATGGCTTACCCAAATAAGTTATTTAGAAAACAATTTAGAGCTCTCTGAGAATTCTCAATTTCTTCTCTTGTACTTACCTATGTTTGCTGAGCTGTATTATTCAAGGTTTCAAAATAAGAGATATCCTTAATTTTTGATGGCAACATTTTCTTAACTATCTAGTCATCTGGAAGGCTTAAGTCACAACTATATGTTGTGAAGAATTTACAAATAAAGGTCATGCAGTAATTTTGTGGATGGATTTCACTATATTGAAGTCATGAAAGGAAAGAAAGGTACATGCACAGAAGTTGAATATCAGTGGAATCTGATATAATTTTTACTTATTGTTCAATATTTTTATATAATTGTGATCTGTAGTTACACATGTTATTCTAAGTATTACATAAAAGAATGAACTCAAGTAGCAAGGGTTTGCAAAAGTATTTAATTTGATTTTTAAATATTATTTTAAATAGAATAAAACCAAACAAAGAAAACCAAACAAAGGAAACCAAACCAAAAAAGAACAAAGTAGAGCAGAGTGAAACAATCAAATAACACATAATTTCAGAAAAAGACAGCAAGAAATCAACAGTAGTTACCATAATGTCTCCTCTTTTCATCAAAATTGTTGTCTATACCTTCACACAGTATGTTAATACATTAAAATAGCATAAAAGCAATAAAAATACAAGAATGAGCACCTTAAGAGCTTTCTCAAGACAAGACATTAGGAAATCAATAATGGCTGCCATAATGTCTCTTGTTTTCTTCAAAATAGCTGTCCATATTTTCATACATATTGGAATCAAATAATTGAAAACAGACTAAAATCAATCAAAACCAAGAATAAAAGCAATATTGGCTATCGATTCACAATGATAGGAAATCCCCAATGGCTACCATGGTGTCTCATTTTCCTCAGTGCAGTTGATCATACTATCACACATACTAAAGTTTATTCTTTTAAACTCTTTAGGTGATGTTTTAGGGATATATAAGCACATACATGTACTTCTATCCTTTCTGTATGAGAGGAGAAAAGAAAACAACAAATAAATAACACTATCTAAGAAGCCAAAACAATAACAATGTAGGCTTTCAAAACAATGTAGTAGGAACATGACAATTTTTGGAGTTTTACATAGTTATTTTCCCAAGTCTTATTTGAATTACCAGATATAGTCATGCAAAACTGATCTAATCCTACAGATGTTATCTGTTTTGTTCCAAGGACTAATAGAATAAGTAGTATAATCATTTTAGGAATATCAAGTGTATAAATAAGAATTTATATGTTATTTCATGTCTCTTCCTTCTTTTCTTTTTCCCTGTCTGTGCCATATTTTTCCTCTTTGAGCAGTTTCTTTCTGTTTCACAATATTTATTGAATACTTTGTATTGTCTTTATTTTTTCAGTTTCTCACACTAGGAAGACAATAAGGTATTTACACATGTGCATTTGATTTACTTCACTTGCCAGTGTGCTCTAAAGTTTTATCCACTTCCTTATAAAAGTCTCGAAGTGACTTTTCTTTACAGCTGAATAGTGTTCCATTGCATAAAAATACAACACCTTTTTTTATCCATTCCTCAGTTGATGAGCATTTGGGTTGTTTTCAAGATTTAGCTATAAAAATTATGCTGCTATAAACATGGAAGCACATACATCTCTGTGGTATGAAGTTTTCAATTCTTCTGGGAATATGCCCAGAAGTGAAATAGCTGTATCAAATGGGACCTCAAGTCCCAGTCTTTTGGGGAACCTCCACACTGATTTCCACAGTGTATGTACCAGTCTATACTTCCACAAACAGTGCAGAAGTGTTTCTTTTTCTCCATAGCATCTCCAGCATTTGTTATTGGTGGTTTTCTTGATCCTGGCTATTCTTGCTGGAAAGAGATGGAATCTCAATGTGGTTTTAATTTTCAGTTCTCTAATGACCAACGATGCTGAACATTTTTTTCATGTATTTATTTGCCACTTGTATTTCTTCTTCTGAGAAGTGTACATTAATTTCAGATGCCCATTTCTGGATTGAATCCTTGAATTTTGGGGGTCTGGTTTTTTAAAAGATTCTTTGTAAGTTCTAGATAGATAGAACTTACAAGTTCTAGATAGATAGGACTTCAAAGATAGAAGTCCTTTGTGTGAGGGACAGTCGACTAAGATTTTTTCCCAATTTATTGGTTTTCTTCTCACTTTATTGAAGATTTCTTTTGACATGCAAAACATTTTAATACGATGAAATCCCAGTTGATGACTCTGGGAAGTATTTTCCGTGCAGTTTGATTTGCATTAATGAATTCTCTTCTGACCTGTATGTATTCAAGATTTCTATCTATTTTGTCTTCCAGTATAGTGTTACTGTTTTAATATTTAAATATGTGATCCATTTGGACTTTACTTTAGTGCATGATGATAAACATAGGTCTAGTTTAAGTATTCAGCATGAAAGCCAGTTTTTCCAGCCCCACTTTTTAAAGAGGTTATCTTTCTTCCAGTGAAAATATTTGGCCCCTTTGTCAAAGATAAGATGGCTGAGTGTTTGTAATTGTGGTTGTATCTTCTAATATATTCCATTGATCTTCAGATCTGTGTTTATTCCAGTACCATGCTGTTTTATTTTTTATCATAATTGCTTTGTAATACAACTTAAAGTCAGGGATTCTTACGTCTCCTGTCTTGCCTTTGTTGTCCATAATTGTCTTTGCTGTTCCAAGTCTTTTCTGGTTCCAGATGAATTATTGCAATGATTTCTCTAGGTATGTTAGGTATCTTTATGTTATTTTGATTGGAATTGCATTCAATCTGTATAACAATTTTGGGAAAATGGCCATTTTCACAATGTTTGTTCTTCCTATCCATTAACAATTAATGTCTTTCCATTTTCTGAGATCCTCATCAATTTCTTTTTTCAGAATACTGAGTTGTCACTGAATATAACTTTTACTTCCTTTGTTAGATTGATTCCTAGGTATTACATTTTGTGGATGCTACTCTGAAGGGTGTGGTTTATCTTATTTCTCTCTCAGTGAGTTTGTTGTTTGTTTACTAAAATACTATTAATTTTTTGTGTGTTGACTTTGTATTCATCCACATTACTGAAATTGGTTATTACATCAAGAAGTCTTTCAATGAAATTTTTGGTGTCTTCTATATAGAGTATCATTTAGATGGCTTTCATCAGATTCACATAAAGCCCATCTATTCCAATTTTCCATAGGGCTCTTATCATGAATGAGTGTTGGACTTTACCAAAGATTTTCTGCATCTATTGAGATGGTCATGTGATTCTTATCTTTGATTCTCTTGATACGATGTATTACACTTACTGATTTTTGTATGTTGCACCAATCCTGCATTCCTAGGATAAATCCCACTTGACTTGTTGCATTCAGTTTGCTATTATTTTATTGAAGATATTTGCATCTATGTTCATTAGGGAGAGTGGCCTGCAATTCTTTTTTTTGGGGGGGGTCTTTCTCTGGTTTTGGTATTAGGGTGATACTTGCTTCAACAAATCAGTTAAGGAGCATTGCTTCCATTTTCAATTTCATTGAAGAGTTTAAAAAGTGTTGACCTTAAGTCTTTCTTGCATTACTTATAAAATTCATTTGTGAATCCATCAGGACCTGGGCTTTTGTTTGTTGCTAAGTTGCTAATTGCATTTTCATGTTCATTAAATGAATTTTTTGTATCCAAATGTTCTATATCTACTTGATTCAGCTTTGGTCATTGATATGTTTCCAGTTCTTCTGTGTTATCAAACCTATGAGAGTAGAGGTTTTTGAAGTAGGTATTGCTGATCTTCTGTATTTCCACATGGTCTGTAGTGATTTCACTCTTTTCATTCCTTATTGCATGAATTTGATGTTTTAGTTTCTTTTTTAATAAAGCTGGCTAGGTTCTTATCAATTTTATTTATTCTTTCAAAAAACCAACTCTTTGATTAATTAATGCTTTGTATTGTTTTCTTAGTCTCTTTTGCATTGATTTCCATTCTGATCTTTATAATTTCCTCCCTCCTCTTGTTTTTGGAAATGCCTTGCTCTTCTTCTTTTAGATGTTTGAGGTAGAGCATCAGGTTATTTATTTGTGTTTGCTTTGTTTTCCTAATGTCAAAGTTCACCACAATAATTTTCCCTTTGAGGATTGCTTTCACTGCATCCCACAAGTTCTGGTAATTTGTATTACTATTTTTGCGTACTTGTAGGTATTGTTTAATTTCTTCTATGACACACTGATTTTTCAGGAGTGTTTTATTTAATTTCGATGTATTCATGGAGTTTTCACAGTTTATTTTGTCATTAATTTCCAGTTTTACAGCACTATGAGCATATAATATACATGGGATAATTTTGATTCTTTTGCATTTACTTAAGCATGTTCTATGGGCTAGTATATGGTCTATTTTAGAGAATTCCTATGTGCAACTGACAAGAATGTTTATTTTGAATTTGTTGTGTGGAGCATTCTGTACACGTTTTCTAAGTCCATTTGTTCACATTTTGATTCAATTCCATTATTTCTTTGCTGACTGTCTAGTTGATCGGGTTCTCTGTGTCAAAGGGGTGTTAATGTCTCTAATTATAATTGTGTTATTGCTTATTTTATTTTTCATGTCTGTGTAATACTCATTTTTATATATCTGGGTGCTCCGGTATTTGGTGGATATATATTTCAGATTGTTATCTCTTCCTATTTCAGTTTTCCACTAACTAGTACATAGTGACCTTCTTTATCTCTTCTGATCATTCTTGGTTTGAATTTGATGTTGCCTACATATAGTACAGCTACTTCTGCATTTTTGAGGGGGATTCTTTTGAATGAAATATTGTTTTCCATTCTTTGACATTCAGTCTATGAATTTCCTTTTGGGTTAGATGGGTCTGCTGTATGCAGTATATGGTTGGATGTTTCTTGATCTATTCTACCAATCTGTTTCTTTTAATGGATAAATTGAGACCATTTACATTAATGTTATAAATTGGCTCCTTTTTTGTCATGTTATCTTTCTGTTGTTGATTCTTTACCTTTCCCCTCTCTTTCCCTTTCTGCCTTGCTTAGTGCCTTTTTTCTGTTGGTGTTCTTAGAGTAGTAGTTGTTTTTATGTCTGTCTAGAATAATTTTCCATTTTCTTTGCAGGGTTGATTTGGTTGTCATGAATTACTTCAGCTGTTTTTTGTAGTGGAAGTATCTTATTTCTCCATCAATTCTAAAGAACAGTTTGCAGGGCACATCAGTCTGGTTGGGAAGTCATTTTCCTTTAGGATCTGAAATACTTCACTCTATGCTCTTCTTGCCTTCATTGTTTGCGTTGAGAAGTCTGCTGTGATTCTGAGGGGTTTTCCTTTAAAGATTATCTGTCTCTTTTCTCTAATACATTTTAATATTTTGTTGTTATGTTGAATTTCTGGGATGTTGATTATTATATATCTGTGTGTAGATTTATTTTGGTTTTGGCTAATTGGTGTTTTATATGATTCACTTATCTGTATATCAGTTTCCTTTCTTATGTTTGGGAATGTTTCAGCTATTTCATTTGTATATAGTGTTTTTATATCGTTTGTGTTGTCACTTTCTTTTTCATTTACACATATAAATCTTATATTATTTCTCTTTGCTTCATCTTACAACTGTTGAATTGTTATTTCCTGACTGCTTGTTATTTTTAGTGGATCTTTCCTGTCTTGTTCACTAGCTACAATCTTTCCTTCTAGCTCTGAAATTCTATCTTTACATTCCTTCATGAGGTATTGTCAGCTTTTGATGGAATTTTTGATTTTCTGGATATCTTGAATCTGCTTCATGTATTCTATATCTTCCCCATGTTGTTCAGGCAAGGCTTCAATCTTTCGTAGTGCTTCTCAATTTTTTAAACTAGATCTTCTTTAGATGTGTTCAGCATTTCTTTTGTTATATTCATCGTTTCTTCTTTTACCTGGGAGATTACTTCTGATTTGAGTTCCTTTGTAGCTTCATGGAGTTGCTTCTTTAATTTAGTTGCTATCGTTTCAGAAGTTTCAGATGCATGGCTTGCATTTTCTTCTATGTCCATGTGTACTAGACTTGTTTGGGATGGGATGGAGGTTTGAGATTGCATCTTGCTCTTTTGTCATTTTCCTGTATTCTTCCCTAGTGGCACCTAGAGACTCCTCAGATGCGGGTGCACATTAGGAGGACCATCAGCACTCCCTATATTGCTCACTGAAGTACCCCAACTGCTTGAAGTCAATGAGCAGGGCCTTCCCAGCTTCTGAGTGGTATAGTAAGGCTGAATGATATGTGGAGTATACTGGAAAGGCTTTCAGCTCATGCCACATGGCACACCAAAGCTCCCCAAATTCTTGCTGTCTCTGGGTGTGGCTCTACCAGGTCCCAAGCAAAGATCCACTGCTGCACAGCTAGGTAGGGATTGCTATGATAGGCTTCAAGTCACAGGCAGTAGCTCCCAACTACCTGGAAGACAGTTAGAGGGCTCCAGCCAGGACCCAAGTAATGACCTAAAGTTCCTGCAGCATTCAAGGATGCTAGGTGGGGGCCTGCCTACCAAGTTCCAAGCAGAGACCTGCAGCTGCACATTTAGATAGAGATCAGTGTGGCAGGCTTCAGCTCCCACTCAGTGGCTCCCTGGAAGTTGCTGGGCAGAGACCTTCCAGGATAGAGTGACTAATCAGAGGTTCCACAGTGTTTGGGGATGCTGGGCAGGGGCATAACAGGTTCCAGGCAGAGTCCCCACAGCAGCACAAATAGGTAGGGATCTCTCTGGAAAGCTTCAACTCATACACAGTAGCTCCCTGCTCTTCCAAATGTATTCAAAAATAATTACTTGA
Organism: Dolichotis patagonum; assembly: GCA_004027295.1. Lineage (NCBI taxonomy): Eukaryota > Metazoa > Chordata > Mammalia > Rodentia > Caviidae > Dolichotis > Dolichotis patagonum. The sequence continues at coordinate 7,854 of PVJX010024720.1, read as the reverse complement.
TGTATTTATGGAAAAGATGCTTAAAATTTTTGACTAGGATTCTATTTCAATGCATTGCTTAAAATGATAGAAATATTTGCCACATTTTTGCTGTATTTTTGTTGTTTCTTTCTCTTTCTTCACCTAAAATTAATAAGAATGCTCCTAGAGATCAACAAACTATAGCATGTGATTAAAATTTAGACTACCACTTGTTTTTATATCTAAATTTTAAGCATAATTACAACTTTGCTTCATATGTGTGACTGTCTTCCATAATGATAACTGTACAGTAGTGGTGACTGTATTGTTCTGAAGCCTAAGCTTATAGGAGAGGCTTACTGACATCTGTCATAAAAGGTCAAACCTATATATATGATAATTAATTTTATAATTAAAATATAACTAAAATAAACTTAAAATATAAATAAGTGAATCTGATGTTGAAAAACTAAAATAGGGACAATGGACTTCCATAACTCCTTTTTAATGTACATGGCTACCTGTATGGCATACTAGGTTTCAAAGTCTAGCTGTCATTAAACATTAATTATAAGCATTGGATAATGGGTTGAGTGCATAGCATCGCTGAGTTGATCCAAAGGAATTTTTCTCATTTAGATGTATAGTTTTAGTTTCAGATACCAGTCATCCAAGTGTTCTTCATCAAGTCATAGTAGATAATTCATGTTAAAGCAAGAAACAATTGCAAATGTTGTGATAACAATTTCATGGAGAAAGGATGGATTTGTCTTAGGCACAATCTTAGACAATATAAATGTGTAGAAAAAGATCGCAAAATAGTTTCATTAATTCTGAAAAGAAGCAAGGTATAATATCACATTTTTATTTTTAAACTTTAATACTAATGTCAAAATGCCAAAACTGGTTTTTTAGGCTGGTTCTTTAGAAAGTAAACAATTCAAAATAATTTGGTAGTGAATCCAGGTCATTAAGTAAAAACAAAACTTTAAATAACAGAGAATGAACACTATCAGGTGACAGTGCATGATTAGGTAATAGACAATTAGAATGGATAACTGGAAGAACTGTTTGCAGCGCAAGTATAGAGTGATCAACAGAGATTATCATTCTATTGGTGACTGATAAATATTTTCAAATAAATGTAGATATATTTGTACTTTATTTTTCTTAGACACATATCACATTAGTAAAGCAAGGAAAACTGGATAACTTTCCAGTATTTTTGGCTTTACTGTTTGGTGGCACTCACAATATATTTAGTTTCAACTGATGTTACAGTTTATGACAGACGAGCCCTCCCAAGTCTTATGCAATCATGGCCATGGCTGAATTTAGCATTCATGATTCATTCATTATCAGGCACTGCGATTGGTGGTGTGAGTGCTACTCCCCCACCCCAGGGAGACAGCATACTGTGTAGTGGCAGAAAGAAGATGTGTCTTTCTCTTTTTTTGCTGTTGCACTTTCTGTTCTCAGCCACCATGAACCACTGCCCCTCAGTCATGTCATTTTGCCTTGGAGCCAACTGAGTATAGACTGGAACCTACAACTTGTAAGAAATAAACCTTCTCTTCCCTAACTTTGGGCATCAGATATTTTGCCTCAACAATGAGAGAGAAAAGTAACCAAGACACTTGGTTTACAGAGAAAGAGGTAAAGGATGAGTAAGGCCAAAAAGGAGAGGGAAACAATCTCACTGATCTCTGAAACTCAATCATTTCACTGAGAATATTTTGTGATATCTATGAAGAATATCTAGTATGATGTGTTTGTCTATCTCTGCAAATGTTGTATTATAGTACTTAAAATCAATGTCTTTAAACAAATCTAAAATGAAGTTCGAACTGGTGATGTCTGATGAAAATATTCATCATTTTGTTATTAAGATGTGAAATCTGGTATTGGAACTCGCTATTTTTATTTGAGTTGAATTTTTATATGTATGTAGGTTGAATGTTCAAGTCTTCACAAAATTCCTTCTAAGTTGAGGTAAAGATTTGCTCTGCATGAACAGAATTGGGCTTCTGCTACAAATAGCTCCTTGGGTTAATTCACATGTATTTTAAAAAACCTAAAAAACTATTCAGTATATAGCCTGGCCTTCTGAGTAATCTTTAGTAGGAAACCCTAGAGTAAAAGCTATAGAAAGTAATAGCAAGAGTTTGACAGAAGATAAAATCAGGAAAGTTTAAGACACACAGATACACAAAAGAAGTATATTTAAAAAACATTTCATTGTTGCTTACAGAAAGCTTATATTTGCTAATAATGTCAAATTATATGTACCATAACATACATTGGCATCTTTTTCAAAATTTCCTACAATTTTGTATCTTTTCTATGCATAAAATAACCATTCCTCCAAGCAAGAGAAACTGGCTGACCTTGAAATGCCTCTTCTCCTTCATCCCTTCAATCTAAGTATTTAAAGGAATTCTCTGTATTCTTCCTCCAAATATGCACGTTTCCTGAAATTGTATTTTCCTGCTAAAATCCTATTCTTAGGAGGAATCATGTTTAACTGTATTTCTGTGATATTTTTCGATTCAAACTACCATCTGTCTTCATTGCCAGCATAGCCTTAATATTAAACAAAGATAAATGTGTTGCCCCCATCCTTAATAATATGCAATGACTTTTTAGAGCCTGGGATATCAAATTTTATCTCTGTTCACTGCAAACCAGTCTTGGTTTATCTATACAGATACCTTTTCCTTCTAAAAAACAAGCCATTCACTCCAGTCATAGCAACATTTACATTACAGTACTTAGGGGGCTATTTTAATTAACATTCCATGAAATATTAATTGCTTGTCTTAGTTACTTTCTCATTTCTTGGGCAAAATATGTGACTCTCAAGGTTAAAGGAGGAAAAGTTTATTTTAAATAAGAGTTTGTGGTGTTAGCCAGTATCTGGCTGACTCTTAGACAGGTAGAATGCACAGGGGCATGACAGAGGACAAACAGTACATAGAAAATCAGGCAGCTTGACTTCCACCATTTACTTTATATTTCATCTTGGCTGCAAGTGTATTGCTTGGTGCTCTTTGTAGCTAGGGTATGCCTTGTTACACACAACCTGAACAATGCTAAACCTATCAGTGGCCTAATCCAATTACCACATGTCCTTAACTCATATTCACAGACTATAACTAGCCACTTTCAAGAAGATCCACCTATGAGTAAATGAGGTTTTGGGGGGGATACCTACATACAACTCATATAGTTACTATAACATTTGCAGACATACTTTGGTCACATACTTATATGTGACCAAATCATTTTATACATTTTTAATGCTCACAAAATTGTTGTAAATTCCAATATGTCTTACCTGTGTTTATAACTGAAAATTCTATTATTAGAGAGTTAGTGACTTACTTAGTGCAAAATAGATAGTAGCAGATTGAAGATTTAGATTCACTTTTATATAAAACAAAAAGCTTATGCTTATGTACTTGCTTCCTGCCAATGTTTAATCTTCTCCAACTTTGTAACTATTGAAATATTTATAACCAGTCACTATAGGTATGTTTAATTCAAGTGAATTAAGACAGTATGTGTACTTTTAGTATCTGGATTCTTTTCCAAAATGTAATAATTTCAAAATTCAAACATATCTGTGTGATTGAAATTTTTACATGGTCCTTAAAATGACATTTTTTTAGAATTATGATTTCTCTACTTATTTTTTGCTTCTAAAAAGCAATATTGATGAAGACCAAATCCAAGGGCAATTTATACTCTCATAAACCTGTAAAAATGCAAATTGGTATAGGCATTTTAGAAAACTTTAACAGTCTATACAAGAGTTAACATGCATACCTTTTGATATGACAATTCCAATAGTAAATATATAGGAAACAGATAAAGTATATATTCACACCAAATGAAAAGAGTATGTTTATAGCAGCACTCCCTCTCTTTTATAGTTTAATTAGCAATCAGAATGTGTATTGTTAAATTTTGTATTACTTTAAATTTCCCTTAATAAGTAATGGAGTTTGGAAATTTATGGCAATTTGAATACCACTTTAGTAAAGTATACTTTCTAATCTTTAACCATTTCTTAGAGTTAACAGACTGTGTCAATTTGAGTAAGAGAAGCTCAAATAAATTTGGTTAGTATAGATCTGTGGGAGACTGAAATAATTTACTGAAGAAAAAAGACCCAGGATGTGAGTGACACCAAGCAATAGGTTAGTAGCCTGAATGGAATAAATGACAACAAAGAAGTAATTTCCACTTGTTTCACCAGAGGAACACTTTATCTTGAATTCCACCTCCCAGTTACACAGGCTATTTGGTCATCCAGTGTAGACTCTTCAGACTTCCTGTGTTGAGTCTTCAGATTTTCATCACACACCTTTCAACCTCCTGAAACAAACTTACAAAAGATAGTACAGTGAGCTTCAGTACTTTGAGCTTTGACTGGATCCTTTGGATCGCCATCACACAGGCGACATTTTGCACTCTTTCACCATTGATTCTGAAGGTGGCCACTGTAGACTTGTTTTGCAAATATTTGCATATTTATATATCTTGTATTAAATCTTTTCTCTGATAAGCATTGACTGATACAGGATTTGGTACTGGGAGTGACTCTAGAGAAATATTTTAATGATGAAATTCTTTGATGGATTTACTGGTTCCTTCAGAAGTTTGTCTCATTTGAATGGACCTACAGTTACCACGGGCACTTTTTTTGATATTGTGGGGAATGCTTACAGCTCATACTGTGAACTCTTTAAAGTATTAAACAATACAGGTTAATTTGATTATCCTAATTCACTACTTGTGAGATGTAAGTACTTAATGAATTAATATGTGATATTTTTTAATATTTTTATTATTTATTTATTTTTTATTTTATGTGAAACATGATTTTTATTCTAAAAACAACGAAGGATAAAAGTGATACAGGATTTCAAAACAAAATATAAACAAAATAATATGAAGCTAAACCTAGTTAATACATTGCATATTATCTTAAAATTAGTTGTTCAGATTACAAAACATAGGCATGAAAAAAATGGTCAATCACTGAAAACACATTTTTTCATGAACCAGCAAAGATTAGTTGTATAATTATCTATTTGTATGTATATATATATATATATATACATACAAATATATATATACAAATATATATATAGATACACAAATAGATGTGTGTATATATATATAGATACAAATAGATAATTATACTACTTTTCCTTTCTTTCTTTCCTCATTGCCCTGTCCCAGTTGTTCTTTCCTTTTGAGCATTTTTTTACTTTTATTTTCACAATATCTACTGTACATTTTGGATATTATTTATTCTCTCAGTTTTCTTTTTACAATAGGGAGACAATATAATATTTATTTCACTTAAAATATGATCTCAACTTGCATCAATTTACCTAAGAAGCCTCAGTTTATCCTTCTTTATATCTGAATAATATTCCATTGTGCAAAAATACCACAACTTTTTTATCCATTTCATGGTTGATGGGCACTGAAACTGTGTTTCAGTTCTTCTGGCAAATTATACAGAAGGGGAGGAGCTAGATTGAATGGGACCTCCAATCCTATAATTTTAAGGAATCTCCATGCTGATTTCCACAGTGGCTGTACTGGTCTACATGACCAACAACAGTGGAAAAGAATACCTTGTTTCCCATAGTCCCATCAACATTTGTTATCAGTTGATTTCTTGATGATAACCATTTTTTTGAAGTAAGATGGAATTCTAATGTTGTTTAATTTGCATGCCTAGAATGATCAGTGGTATTGAATATTTCATCATGTACTTATTTCCCATTTGTATTTCTTCATCTGAGAAGTGTGTTCATCTCAGATGCCCATTTTTAGATTGGGTCTTTATATTTTGGGGGCCTAATGTTTTCAATTCTTTATATGTTCTAAATATAAGACCTTTGTTCAAGACAAGATTTCACTATAGAGTTCAGACTGATCCTGAACTCACTTTTAGTCCAGGTTAGCTTCAAACTTATAGTGATCCTCCTGCCTCAGTCTCACAAACATTAGGATTACAGGGATGTGCTGCTATGATCTGCTTCAATACTTTCAGCAGAGTGTGAAATATGATGCTGGCTTGTTACACTTAGTATTTCTAGATAAAATAATAAAGGAAGGCAAGAAGCTTAAAAATGCACAAGATAAAAATATGCCCGGGAAATCTAAAATCTTCTAAATGTAGTGACAATTTAATAAAGGATACAATGAATTCAAAGATTCAAATTCCCATTTCAACACACAAGTAAAGTATCTAAAAGTATCTAAGTGTGTTTGGAAACAGAATCTCTGCTCTTTTAGCCACTGGGCTGAGATTTCAGAAATCTAAATACAGGCTCCCATAATTTCATTGGTGCAAATATAGCATAAATTTAATGCTCAGCCTTAAAAAGTGTCTAAACAGATTTAGAGCATTAATGAGGAAATAATGAGATACACTAAAATGTAATGAATATATTTCGTAGGATAGTGAAGGGACTGAAGATTTTGAGTTCTTAGATACTAATGGTATCATCTTGCTAAAGTATAAGATTTCATCATCCACAATTTTGGACACAAACTCCCAATAAACCCTGTAACAGTGGTCTCTCATAAACCTGATGAAACTAAAACTGTGCTGACCAAGCATGATAATGATGGAATTCCTCAGTTCTCACCATTATCTCCCATATTTGCCTCTAGCAACATCACCAGGCTCAAATCACAGAAGATTCATAAGGGTGAGGTACATAGTGCAATTCATGAAGATGTCTACTATTCTTCCAAAAGATTTCATAAATTTTATCATTATTATAAGAGAAGGCCTGATGAGCAAGTGTGAGAAAGGATTTTATGGGTGTGGAAAAATAGTGACAAAATCATACACATGGATTGGGCTGACTTTTTCCACATGGGTCCGTTAACTAGAAAAATTGAATGTAATGTTGTAGCTTGTAGAGTAAATAAAAAGTGCTAATAGTTTTTTTTTGGCTGAATGGCAGAGGCATATATCAAAAGATGGCCCTCTAGTGAATGACTTAAAGATGCTTCACATTCTGTGGCTTACTGCTGATAAGGGGATTCAAAAGTTCAGTGAAATGGTAATTCTAGAATGGATTTGTCATGTAAAAAGTAATTCTCCACACTTGGATCAACTATAAAGTGTACCTTTTACTAAAACTTTTTTTTTTGGATTGAATTTTCTTTTCTTTTTCTATTTTTTATTAGTACATTGTTTTCAGTACATAATGATTGCATTCCTTGTGGAAAGTTAGTACGTGTACAAAATATACCTTAATCTTTTTATCTCTTTTCCGCTCTTTGCCACCTTCCGCTCTCCTTCTGTCTCTTCCCATTTTCAGACATTCTATCTCCCTGTTTCCTATTATCCATATTTTAAAATAATTTTTTTTTATTAGAAAGAGAATAAAACAAAAAAGGGGGCAGTACAGAGCAGATCAGAACGGGACAACATAAGCAACACAGTACTTTACATTAAGTCAACTGGACATCAACAGTAGCTAACACCATATCTCTTACTCTGCTATAGTTGAGCATAGTTTCAAATACAGTAATATCAAACATAACACAATAGTATAAAGCCATGCAGAGAGTGAAAGAATTACAGGGCTTTCTGAACCAAATAACAGAAAATGTTCAAAGGGTACTGTAATATCTCATTTTTGATAAAAAAGAAAAAATTTGAGCTATCACACATATTCAAATTCCAATAAGACACAATGTGATAGATAGAACCAATGGTAGTAGAACAAAAAAAAGCATGGTAGGACTTCTAAGAAGGATGATATTAAATCAACAATAGCTGTCATAATGTTTTGTTTTCTTCAAAACTGCTATTCATATCATCAAGTATGATATAGTCAAACAAAACAG